>JAWQFJ010023554.1:2500-7500 GCA_034096865.1 Theodoxus fluviatilis | reverse complement strand
TTTCCAGTCTACAGCGGCAGGACTGGGGTGTCAGACGGCCTGCTCCGGGCTTCAGACCAGAATGACAGGCGACAGCAGGCCGTGTTCCTGTCGCCATGTCTACAAAGGACAAAAGCGTCTCCAAGTCGCTTTCCGAGACAGCGGAAAACAGGCTTGGACACATGCGGACTTCACAATGGAAGACCCTTGTCGTACCAAAAGGGAACGGAAGGGCGTGAAACCAACAAGATCCATCGGATTGATAAACAGTCGTCCCCCTGGAGTGAAGACGCGAGAGACGGTGGTAATTGGAGAGCAAGAGAAGATAAGGGAGGGAATGCACAGGATCTTGAGGAGGAAGAGGGTAGAATGTCCCGGTGAGCATCCACGAGAGACGAGAAGTGTGCACGCAGGTAATTAGCCAACGTGATTTGCAGTTGTTGAGCAGACGCTAAAATATGGTGGACTGCTCAGACAAACTGTCATGTGCATTGAAAATATTCACGACCTGTCCTATGGGGAATGCCGTAAAGGTATTTGCTAATTCTATCCTTCATCCCATTTATATTTCGCACAGATGCACATTTTAATCTCTTGAGAGGAAAAAAAAGTAACGAAAGCATTCTTGAGCAGATCTTGTCAAAATCAGGCCTCTGACCATGTCTTCATATTATCATAATACATAATTTCTCTTTTTTCCTTTAACTATTCACGAAATGAGGTCTCGTGACAAGACATTCCAGAAACGTCGCAGAGGAAATTCCTAAGGCCAGAAAAATTTACCTGACAGCGACGGGATAACGAGCAAGGAATTTCACCTTCAATCCTGAGAAATGTCAAGTTCATCTACTGAAAGGAGCCTTACACAATTTGCAATGCATCTCAGATAGGACAAATGTACTGTATGCACACTAGCTTTTAAAAAATAATTTTCCCGTCATTTTTTACGGTCGGCTTTGTTCGAGGATTTGAACCGAAGTTGCCGGCGTTGTCAAAGAGAAACATGTTGCACCCTTCCACGTCACCCTACTGCGGCATAGTTCTCGAATTACCTCCAATCCCTGCACTTTATCTTCTGCACTGGCACGGCAAACAGTGCTGCGCTCACAAATACAGGGCGACAATATTTTCTATTGGGGTCTCGCTTGCCCGGCTCGGTATGAAATGCCTGTCTTCGTGTTTTTTGTGTGAAAACCTCGCATTGTGCGGGGCGGATGTTAGCCAGGCCAAGCTATTGATCGGCTGTTTTTATCGAGTTTCACTCCCAGCTTTTCTTCCACGAGCGAAGCTGTGGATCCGGGACAGGGTTTGAAGAAAGAACGAAGGAGGGGACAAGGAGGGGTTCTGAATGGGTGGGGGGTGGGGGGGGGTGCGAGGGGGGGGGGGCATGGAAGAACTAAAAAAGGGGAAGACAGGGGGTTGGGAAGGAGGAGGGGAGGAGGTGGTTGACAGTGAACCAGGGAAGAAAGACAGACGGATGTCTGGGGTTGCTTGAACACATTGCCAGTTGTCTGGTGAAGACAGGTTACAGGTGGAGGAGAAATGGAAAGATGGATTGGATGAAACCCACGCTGACCTAGATGTTATTCGAAGCAACGCTTGAGAAACAAAGTCGAAGCAGAAGTTATTGAAATAAGGTCGAAGCAGAAGTTATTGGATGAAACAAAAGTTTCCGATCGCTCGCGCACACACGCGCAATCACAAGCAAACGTGCATACACACACATATAGATGGTCGTATGGACGAAGAGACAAGCAAAAGAGGAAGGGTGACAGGGAAAGATAATGGGGAAGGACGGGGACGGAAAGTGGACCAAGGAATATGGTAAACTGACCCAGGGGCATGTGGTGCAACAATGTGCATTTCTTATCGGAAACTGAAGACAAAGAGGGGAGAAATTCCTTCACGAAACAGATAAGCTATAACTAAACAAAAGGAACGAGATATAACCATCACATGCTTCCTGATCGAAATGTTCTTGACAGCGACAGAACAGTAGAGACATGCAGGATCATGATTCTGCACGCAACATCGTCAGCCATTGAGCCACAGGCATCTACAAAAAATCCTCTTTCGGACTGGTCACTGCAAGACGCAAAAATGAGTGCTGGCGACACAGGAAGGAAGATATATCAAGAAACCTTTTTGGTGGAAGATGTCGGAAAACACACCAAGGACGGCAAGCGACACACGAGCAGAGCTATGGACCGCAGGTACGCCCCTACTGAGCACAACAAGTAGTTCTGAGAACCAACAAAGAAAGGAAGCGCTGACGCAATACAGAAAACTAGGAGCATAGGAAAGGTGAAGGGAGCAAAGGAAGAACAATTGAAATACAGAAAATATGCTTGAAACCACCTGTTGGGCGTAAAGAAACATGAAAGAGGATACGTACGACCGCAGTGGGATTGAGAGAATTTACAGGAAGTATGATAGGGATAACTGGAAGGATGATGGGGACGAAAGAAAGATGCTGTGAACTCAGGAAGGGCATCATGAAATAAAGGAAGGACGACGCGAAACACAGGAAGGAGCTGCTGACTGTGCAGATAACACGGTAAGGACTATAGAAAACACGGGCAGGATAGTGGATACGCGGTAAGGACGTCAGGAAACACAAGTAGGATAGGGGTGACACGGTAAGGACGCTAGGAGGCACAAGAAGGACGCTGGAAACACGGTAAGAACACCAGGAAACACAGGCAGGATAGTGGATACACGGTAAGGACTTCAGGAAACACAAGTAGGATAGGGGTGACACGGTAAGGACGCTAGGAGGCACAAGAAGGACGCTGGAAACACGGTAAGAACACCAGGAAACACAGGCAGGATATTGGACACACGGAAAGAACTGCAGGCAACACATGTAGGACAGTGGAGAAATGGTTAGGACTCTAGGAAACACAGAAAGGGCAGTGGATACACGGTAAGGATGCCAGGAAACACAGATGAGATAGGATGCTGGAAACACGGTAAGAACACCAGGAAACACAGGCAGGATAGTGGATACACGGTAAGATCTGCAGGGAACACATGTAGGACAGTGGAGACATGGTTAGGGCTCTAGGAAACACAGGCAGGATAGTGGATACACGGTAAGAACTGCAGGGAACACATGTAGGACAGTGGAGACATGGTTAGGACTCTAGGAAACACAGAAAGGGCAGTGGATACACGGTAAGGATGCCAGGAAACACAGAGAGGATAGTGGATACACGGCAAGGACTCGAGGAAACACTAGGATAGCGGATACACGGTGAGAATGGCAGAAAACACAAGAAAGACGTCGGAAACATGATAAGAACGCTAGGAAAAACAGGAGGGATGCAGTTTGACAATGTGCGAGGTGCAGTGCCGTGACTCAATCCCTGGGACGGGAGAAAATCTGGATTATTTGTGGATACAGTGAGGGTTTTAGGAAACACAGGTAGGATGTTGGAGATGCAATGCATGTAAGTACGCCAGGAAGAACAGGAAGGATGCTGAAAACAGTACAGACGCCAAGGATCTTGGTTAGGACATTAGAAATGCAGTAAGAATGCCAAGAAGCACACGAAAGATGCTTGAGACACAGTGGGGACGCTAGAAAACACAATAGGAGCGAAATAAGGATACACGAAACACGGGAGAAATATAATAAGGACGCAGGAAACAGAGAAAGGACATAATAAGGACACAAGGAAACACAGAAGAGACATAATAAAGGCACCAGGAAACTCAGAAGCGATATAATAAAGACACAAGGAAACACAGAAGGGACACAAAAGGAACATCAGGAAACACTGAAGGGACACAACAAAGACACCAGAAAACGCAGAAGGGACGTAATAAAAATACAAGGCAACACAGAAGGAATAAAATGGGAATACCAGGAAACAAAGAAGGAACCCAATAAGGACACCAGAAAAAAGGGGACACAATAAGGACACCACAAAACACAGAAGGGACACAATAAAGACACCAGGAAACACAGCAGGGACACAAGAAGGACAACAGGAAACACAGCAGGGACACAAAAAGGACAACAGGAAACACAGCAGGGACAGGAGAAGGACAACAGGAAACACAACAGGGACACAAAAAGGACACCAAAAACACAGAAGGGACTAATAAAGACACAAGGAAACACAGAAGGGACACAATAAAGACACCAGGAAACACAGCAGGGACACAAGAAGGACAACAGGAAACACAGCAGGGACACAAAAAGGACAACAGGAAACACAGCAGGGACACAAAAGGACAACAGGAACACAGCAGGACACAAAAGGACAACAGGAAACACAGCAGGGACACAAGAAGGACAACAGGAAACACAGCAGGGACACAATAAAGACACCAGGAAACACAGAAGGGACACAAGAAGAACAACAGGAAACACTGCAGGGACACAAAAAGGACAACAGGAAACACAGCAGGGACACGAGAAGAACAACAGGAAACACAACAGGGACACAGGAAGGACAACAGGAAACACAGCAGGGACACAAGAAGGACAACAGGAAACACAGCAGGGACACAAGAAGGACAACAGGAATCACAGCAGGGACACAAGAAGGACACCAGAAACCACAGAAAGGACACAATAAGGACACCAGGAAACACAGTAGGGGATGCAGAACAAATGCTAGAAAACAGAGGAAAGATGCTGAGGAAGCATACAGGCTACTGAAAACCATTAAGAACAATGGAGACAGAAAGTACGACACACACAAACACACCAGAAAGAATGTGTGCAACACATTGCGGGTACTAGGATAAACAGGAAGGGTGATGGGGATTTTGTGACAATACTTGGAATCACATGAAGGATGCCAGAGGCACCGAGAAGATGCCCAGGTACTAAGGTGTCTGACCCTCTTTCCCTGGTCTCTTTGTTCCCAAGGCAACCCGACTTCAACTGGCCACTGGCTCTTGGCCTGCAGAAATCCCTGGACAGTGGAGAAGACAGCAGAAGATAATTGAAGACAGTCCAGCGTGAAATTCAAGAAATGCCACGTAGTGATGGTTCTAGTTTGACA
>JAWQFJ010023553.1:0-14827 GCA_034096865.1 Theodoxus fluviatilis | reverse complement strand
AAACGGGCCTGATCTGTATATGATGTTGTTTGCAGATGATATTGCTCTTTTTTCGGATACTGTTATTGGTCTGCAAAACCAGTTGAATGTTCTTGAACGGTCAGCTACTGCTTTTGGGCTCAGTGTCAATATTTCAAAGTCTAATGTGATGGATTTTCGCATGGGTGGACCCTTAGCCAGTCATGAAAAGTGGTTTGTCCAAGGTCACAAGCTATATGTATGTAACGAATACAAATATCTTGGTTTATTGTTCACCACTTAACTATCTGAGAATATACCTCATAGTGGCCTCGATAGTAGAGCTAAATCAGCTGCCACACAAGTGCTGAAATCCATGCGGAAGATCAACAATGTGTCCAGAATTTATTTTTTAAATTATTCGACTCGCAGATACAACCCGTCTTACTGTATGGTTCAGAAGTATGGGGTGTTGAGAACTGTGAAGCAGTTGAATCCCCCCATTTATCTACAATGAAGAAAATTCTAAATGTTGCCATTGGAACACCTAATGCATTAAGTTAAGGAGAATTAGGCCGTTATCCATTACGCATCATCGCCGATGTGAGAGCAGTCAAATACTGGCTGAAAGTTATTAATATGCCCTCTCATCGATACCCATGCATGGCTTATGACATGATGCTTATTAAGGGACAAAATACAGATAACTGGGCAAATAAAATTAAAACCTTATTATGTACTCACGGATAATCCAATGTTTGGCCTGAACAGCAAGTGACAGATGCGAGAACATTCCTGTGTACATTGCGCCAAAGACTGATAGAGAGCTTTAACCACGAATGGGAAGAAACAATGACCAGAAATCGTTTCACTGTATATCGATTATTCAAAATGGGAAGATACTTTGAGCCTTACCTGAACGTTATCGATAAACAGATCTTCCGTGAAGCGCTGACTCGTTTTAGGTTTGGAATTAGTGACATTATAACACACAAATTACGGTATTCCCAGACTGAGATAGATTTGTTGTGCCCAATGTGCACTGAGGAAGATGAAGATGATATACACTTCCTATTGCACTGTCCCGTGTACAATGACCTACGTACAAAGTATTTACTCTCAGATGATGTGCCAAAAAATAAGGATACCTTTATCCGTATACTATGTGACACAGATTACCAAAATGTTCGGTCACTGTTATTGTACATCCATTATGAGCTTAGACGCAGAAATACCGCTGATGCGGACACAGCTTGCCTGCTGGGAAATTAATGTAATTTCATACCAATCCCCAGAGACCTAACGAATAAAGTTTTTCGTTCGTTCGTTCTCTCTCTCTCTCTTTCTCTCTCTCTCTCTCTCTCTCTTTCTGTCTCTCTCTCTCTCTCGTTCTCTCTCTCTCTCTCTCTCTCTCTCTCTCCTTGTGTCTCTGCCTGTCCATTCGTCCGTTTGTCTGTCCATCCGTCTGTCTGTCTGCCTGTCTGCCTGCCTGCCCGCCTGCCCGCCCGCCCGCCCGTCCGCCCGCCCGCCCGCGCGCCCACCCGTCCGACTGTGTGTGTGTGTGTGTGTGTGTGTGTGTGTGTCTGTATGCCTGTCTGTCTGTCTGTCTGTATGTATGTCTGTCTGTCTGTGTGTGTGTGTGTCTGTCTGTCTGTCTGTCTTTGTGTGCTCTCTCTCTCTCTCTCTCTCTCTCTCTCTCTCTCTCATCATTTGCTGAGAATTTATGTTTATTGTGCTTTGATTAATCACCCTGGGTGTGGGTCATGGCAAACCTTGTTTATCCCAGTGTTCTTGTGCTGCAAGTTTTGTTGGTTTTCCTGTAATTCACCCTTCATACACCCCTGTCAATGGGCACCGTATTAAAGGTGTTTGTTTGTCCAAGTCGATGATGCGTTGCTGGAAGTCTTAGAGTCTGTAGTAGAGACTACGTGTCCACATTTTCGTTGTTGTCTCCAATCTTTGGTGTTTCCATGATTTGGTGTCCCCATTCCTTACAATCTTTAGCGTCCCCACTCCTTGGTATCCTCGATCTTTAGTATACCCACCTGTGATGTCCTTAGCGTCCCCGGTCTTTAGTGTCCCCTGTCATTGGTGTCTTTGGCATTTTTATGCTTTTGTGTATCCAGTCCTTGGTGTCCCACATTTCCGGTGTCTCCAATTTTTGGTGTCACCAATCAGTCGTGTCTTTGATGCACTTAGTCATTTGTGTTCCTCCTCCTTGGCGTCCCCAGATCTTTCAAGTCCCCACTTGTTAAAGTTATTGGTGTCCCCAATCTTACATATCCCCAGTTATGTTGTGTCCCCAGTTGTTTTGTGTCCACTGCTTTTGTTACACACCACCACAGAAACGTTGCCTTGGATGTTATTGGAATATTTATTGACAAAATAAGAAACAAAATGTTAAAGTCTTCCGTCTTTACAGCAACACCACTTATGCAGCGCGATTAAAAGAAGGAGGTATCTGATAACATTTTATGTTTACAATACACTAACACATAACCCTCAAACCATCCTGTCTACTTGCTTTAGATGCAGAGCTCACAGAGGCACGTTCCTCCATTTCAAATATGTGCATCCATCGTTTAAAAAAATCTAACAATCGTTGCCAATACGTTTGATTCTGTCAGATATTTCTGGAGCTGCCTTCTGAAAAATTATTATCGCGAAGTATGAAATACAGCAGGGGACTCTGAATCTTACCAAAGACTGATACGGGGGTAACTAATAAGGTTTTACATCCTGCCTGTAGTCCTACATTTTCCCTGTCTGTCCCATTGCAGGGTTTTGGCTCTGTATGTTAAACTGTATACCTTGTGCAAGGGTATCAGAGATTAGCATTCGGTATTGCTCCTTTGTAGTCCAGGCACAGGAAACCAAACTCCTAAGTAGAGCTGGTTGTAACCACCCTGCGTGCCATTTCCACGTGCTGAAAAAATGTCTTCTGATAGTAAGAATTGCTGTTTGTCTGTTGTTTAAGCAGTCATGATGCACGGAAATTCATAACAATGAAATTTTACTCAGATTTCTAGCTGGCCTGCCAATAAATTATCTAGAGGAAAATTTCCCCTTTTAAGAAATTATCTGAATAACGTTAAATACAGGCTTAACTGTCTCCACCTACCTGTATTACAGTACTGATCATCAGCATTTAGCATGATTTCACATTTCAGCATAGCACTGGAATACTTTCCGAGTTTTAACATCTCAAAATAACTAAAAAATGGACATCTGACTCAGTTTGTAGTGGAGGGTCTCAATCACAGGAGGACATTCTGTCACTTTCGTCATTGAGTGGTGCACTTTGATGGTTTGAGGGTCGGTGTGAGTGTATCTAACTCCAAAGTAATGCCACAAACCACAACTACTCGTAAACATGCATGGAATAAAAGTATAAACACCAACATGATTGGAAGCAAACTGATTGCTATTCATGACGTTAAACTGAAATCTAGTTTTGTTGAATACAGCAATTATACAGTCGAGACCGGATGTAAGAAAGTCGTCGGGACCCAATTTTTGTCTTTCATACATCCGGTCTTTACTAAATCCGGTTAACCGGATGTATGAAAATATTGAGGATCGACTTTCATACATCCGGCCACGCATCTTTTACTTGATAAAAGTAGTTTTTTTCATATCATTTTTGTTTTTATTTGGGGTTTTTAATGTTTAAATGTTTTGATACATATCCTAGTTAGAAGAAAAGGTTTGTGAATAACAAGTGGAAAGTACACGTACTTACATACACACAATAGGACAACCGGGAGAAAGAGCAACTGTTTGTGTAAGGAACTGTTCTGATTTGCATGTACCGTGCACTCTCCGCCCCCCTCTTTCTCTCTGTATATGTGTGCGCGCGTACGTGCGTCCGTGTGTTTGTGTGTGGCACAACTGTATTGTGTGTGTTCCCTCCAGAACCCTTTTGCGCTTTTGACGATGTTTTTGGTCGTGAAAGCTTTGTAAGGACCGTTGGCGTAGGAAATAAAAATTTCTGATTTCTCTCTCTCTCTCTCTCTCTCTCTCTCTCTCTCTCTCTCTCTCTCTCTCTCTCTCTCTCTCTCCAAAACGCACACATTTATAGCACACACACGCGCGCGCGCACTGGATACAAAAAAGCGAGTTAAACTTAAAACCAGTTTAATGGATAAAAACAACAACAACATAAAAACAACAACTGAGTCACACCCACGACCAATGCCTCTGGTTTTTATTGTACAAAAAATGCCTTCCTGGGCTATTATGGCTCTTCAGTCATGACAAATTTATAACAGGTTAAAATGACTGAATAGACAAACGAAACAGATTATTAATGGAGTTAAACATAAAATCTGTTTAATGGATAAAATCAACAACAACAACAAGATCATAAAAAACAACATAACATAATACAACAACATAAAATACAACAACATAAAAAGAACATAAAAAGATAACAACTGATTCACATCCATGACCAATGTCTCTGGTTATAAATGTAACCAAAATGCCTTCTGGGTTGTTATGGGTTTTCGTGACGAATTTATAACATGTTAAAAAAATGACTGAATGGACAAAAAAATTAAACAGACTAACTCATTTACAGCTATAGAATCTGGATAAAAATCAGTTGGTGGGGAAGTTTTCAGGGCATCCTCATTTAGACTACCTTTGTGGACACCACCCGCTCAAATTGGCCACAGACATTTCGGAGGTAAATGTTCTCCTCGGACCTGTCTACCCCCTTCATCGGGAAAAGGGGTGGGTGTGGCAGCCATCTCCGCGAGCATTCGGAAGTGGCTGTGTACACCACAATGGTGGTTTGAAGGAGGGTGGCAGCCGCGAATATCTCTACATCCGACCCCCATGAACGGGGTCGGAGGGTGTTGTGAGCGAGATAATCACCTACATCTCCATCCACGTATGCAGAGAAAGCCTGTGATTCCTGCATATGATGTTGATTATTTTTTCTCGGACAACCATGTGCTCGGCCTGGCTACCACATAAGTCAAGGCTTATGGCACGGTGCAGGCAGTTCCCATCCCCTACAATGTGGTTTAACTCCGAAGGGACCCCAAGATCTTGGGTTGGACACCGTTCGGGCAAAAACAAAGGGCCCGAAAGGCCCAATCTTGCACACTGGCGAACCCTTCATTCCACATTAGTGGGGTGAAAGGCTAGCCCCTCGTGTGCACCACAATATTTTACTTCTCCTTCTTCCCCGTCTTCCAGTTTTCTTTTCTTTCCGCTACAACTGCCCCGGTCTCCGCCCTCTCTTACCCCCTCCCTCTCCTCTCTTCCCAAGTCCCTCTCACTCCCTTCGCTTTCCCATGTCCTTCCAAACTCCTTTCTCTCCTTTCTCCTCCCCCCTGTGTCTCCCGTCTCATCCCAAGTCCCTCTTTCTCCACTCTCCTTTCCCCTCTCTCTCGTCCGCTCTCCTCTCACGCAACTCCCTTCTCCCTCTCCTCCTATTCCACTGTCTGTTTCAAAAAAGTCTTACACCCGTGTTTGCTTTCCAAAGTCATCCCAAGTCCCTCTTTCTCCTGTCTGTTTCCCACTCTGTCTCGTCTCCTCTCTTTCCATGCCCCTTCCACCTTGCCTTCCACTCATGCCACTTCCTCCTCCCTCTCCTCCCAGGGCACTTCCTCCTTCCTCTCCTCCCAGGCCACTTCCTTCCTCTCCTCCCAGGCCACTTCTTCCTTCTTCTCCTCCCAGGGCACTTCCTTCTTCCTCTCCTCCAAGGGCATTTCCTCCTTCCTCTCCTCCCAGGGCACTTTCTTCTTCCTCTCCTCCAAGGGCACTTCCTCCTTCCTCTCCTCCCAGGGCACTTCCTCCTCCCCTTCCACTCCCGCCACTCTCCTCCTCCTCCTCCCATGCCACTTCCTCCTCCTCCTCCCATGCCACTTCCTCCTCCCTCTCCTCCCACGGAACTTCCTTCTTCCTCTCTTCCAATGCCACTGTCTCTTTAAAAAAATCTGAAACACGTGTCTGTTTTTTGGAATCCTCAATGTGGCGTAAGAGCATCTCTTTGGACCCATTGAAGCACTTGATCAGTTCCGTCTTTCCTGTCAGCATACAAAAGTTGCTTATGACCGTTGCGGACGCCATAGCCTCTCTTGATGACACCTGGGGCATTTCTTCGTCTTCTTCCTCTGAAGATGCATCGGAATCTGGGATTCTGGAAGTGCACGGTTCTGTTGCTACATCCGGTGCAGCTGTTGGATCCTCGGTGAGCACTTCCTCATCAACAATGAAGTAATCAGATGGGGGGACGTTCCACTCCTGAAACAGGCGAGAAAGGAGCGGCTCCACTTCCTGCAGGTCTTTCTCAAGGCAGGGTTCTGAATCTGATGTTGTCTGGTCATCTGAGGAATGACGGAAGCCAGCGTTGCGAAAGCAGTGGGCAATGGTGTCTGTAGTGACCTTTTCCCATGACTGCGTCGTTATGTGTATGGCATCAAGAAGAGTTGGCTGGTAGGTACCTCCTCCGCCCTCAGTGCAGGCGAGAAGGTTCAAACACATGGACCTCCTGTACTTCACTTTGAAATTGTGAATGATGCCCGCATCAAGGGGCTGGAGTTTCGATGTCGCATTTGGCGGAAGGAACAGTACCTCGACTGCACGGAGATCAGGCAATTTGTGACTGGAACAGTTGTCCATCACGAGTAGGATCTGCCTATTTTGCCTTTCCATGTCTCTGTCAAACTGAATTAGCCAGGGTTCGAAGATTTCGTTTGTCATCCAAGCAGATGCGTTGCTGTCATATTGCACAGGCAAACCTTTCTTGACGTGTTTGAGGCATCTCGGATTCGCGTATTTGCCAATAAAGATTGGCTGACGCTTGTCTTCACACACACACACACACACACACACATACACACACACACACACACTACACACACATACATACACACACACACACACACACACACACACACACACACACAGTCATTAACCCATTCACTCACACACACACACACACACAAACACACACACACGCACGCACACACACACACACACACACACACACACACACACACACACACACACACACACATTTTACTCAACTGTAGATATCTGAAGTTTCAGCAACTGTAACAATTGAATTTTCGGTAAATATGTAGATTTCGGGAAATAAAGAATTAATGTCCGAAATCGCCACGAAATCCATTTGGATTTCGGAAATATGATTTTTTTTAAATACCGAAATCCGCGGATTTCGATGTTTAGATTGTAAATACCGAAATCCACTGTATTCCGGTAAATAAATACCGAAATCGGCGGATTTGCGTATTTAATTCTTTATTTACCGAAATCCACGGAATCCACGCTTGATTCCGGTGGATTCCGGTGGATTCCTGTGGATTCCGTGGATTGACCCCCTAAATCAAAGGCCATCTGTGTTCGGGATTTGTGTGGACTGTCCTCTCCTGCCTTTATGATTTTAAGGCGCTCAGACAATGTCAACACTCTACGTTTGCCTGTAACTTTCGCTTTGCTGTGCGGGTCCGCCATTTTGCAAGTTCGAGTCGCTATGGAAGGAAAATTATTCTCACCACAATTTGGTGACTTGTGTCTACTTTCGTGTTCTTGCTGTGCGGGTCCGCCAATTTGCAAGTTCGAGTCGCTATGGAAGGGAAATTACTCTCACCACACTTTAGTGACTTGGGTCTACTTTCGTGTTCTTACAACCGGTCTTGCAACAACACATTTGTGCTGCTCGGGACCAGAGATTTGCTTTCATACAACCGGACTTTTATACATCCGATTTTCATACAACCGGAAAATTCTAAGTAATAACAAAGAGTAGCTTCTGCCGGGACCCTGCCTGCCCCTTTCATACATCCAGACTTTCATACATCCGGTGTTTTATACATCCGGTCTATACTGTATATATATATATATATATATTCTGTATGAAAGTATGAACACCAAGATGGAAGTTTCATAACGTTAATCTAAATTCTAGTTTTGTTGAATACAACAATTAAACATACGATTTGTGATTTGCATTAGGAATATATATCTTCTGTTTTTGCATTTGTTTTAAAATCTAACTGATGCAAAATGTCAGGGGATATAAACAAGTATGGACGACGACACTTATTTAAAGGTAGGGATAAAGTGTGCATTGAGACCGATATATTTCATTGATTTAATTTCATCAGTGTTGGACGTGACAAAAATCATTTGAAAAAGAACAGGATGCTTTGAAAAAAAGAAAAGAAACCAAACTGTCCTACTCAGCAATATTGTTGATTTCATTTGTCTTCGTCTTCTGAATGAATGAAAAAACAAATACTATGGAACTAACAATGTAAACACTGGTCCTTGGAAACATATTGTAACAATTAAAATTAACCGTCATAATTCAGAAAATAACGTTGTTAAAATACGAATCAACAGCTATTAATGAGTTACACACAACATTCTGTTATATAATGTAAATGGATAATAAGCACACGATTCACAAAAACTGCATAAATAAAAAGCAAGCTAATTCACTGAGCAACCATCTTTCATAAGGTCATATATTCACGTAAGAAATCACATCCTTATATTTGTGAAAGACGATGGCCTTTATATTAAAATTACAAACTTTATTAAGCAAACTTTGTATATGATCCTGTTTGTGGTCTTTCACTGGGGTTGTGGGTGGAGCTGTGGTTGGGGTGGTGGATTGAAAGGGGGTGGAGTGGGATCGGGGGTTTGGAGGTGTGTGTGTGTATGTGTGGCGCTCGCGCGTGCGCGTGCGTTTGTGTGTGTTTGTGAGTGGTGTGTGTGTGCGCGTGTGTGTGTGTGTGTCTGTGTGTGTGTGTGTGTGTGTGTGTGTGTGTGAGTGGTGTGTGTGTGTGTGTGTGTGTGTGTGTGTTTGTGTTTGTGTGTGTGCGTGTGTGGGAGGTGCGTGTGTGTGTGTGCGAGTGTGCGTGTGAATGTGTGTGTGTGCGAGTGTTTGTGTGTGTGTGTGTGTGTGTGTGCATGTGTGTGTGTGTGTGTGTGTGTGTGTGTGCGTGCGTGTGTGCGTGTGTGAGTAGGGGTGTGTGTGTGTGTGTATGTGTGTGTATGTGTGTATGTATGTGTGTGTGTCTGTGTGTGTGTGCACGTGCGCGCGTGTATGCGTGTGTGTGTGTGTGTGTGTGTGTGTGTGTGTGTGTGTGTGTGTGTGTAAAGCAAATCTCTCTTGCAGAAAAGAAGACCCAGACAGAATATGCAAAAAGCAGCTTCCAAAGCAGAGACAACTACAGAAGCCCGACCACAAACACAGCAGACCTGGTGTACACTCGTGTCAGACGGAGCAGCAGCACTCACAGAATAGTTGCTGAGGTTCAGGGCACAAGAGGAACCATCTTTATCTCTTGAAGTCAGTGACAGAAAAAACGCACATGTACTAGACACCGTCAAAAAGCTAATGAAAAAGAAAAATACAGAAAACACTAAGCAAAGCCTGGTGGAAAACTGATTTAGATGAAAAGGTTAAAGAGGTGAAAACCTCAGATTAAAATAAAAAGTGTAAACAGTTCAAGACCATGGAAGTTCGCAGAAGTATCAAATTTGTTATTTGAAGGTTTAAAAAAGTATTTTGAAATATTTTTCCCGTTAATGACAGACTTGCAAAAACGTTTGGTTATGGCAGACATTATTCAGTGAACTTTTCCAACCCATGGATACGTAGTTAGTATTGACGCCCAATGTAGATAGACGTTATTGACTACATACTAGAAGTTTGATAGTGAAAGCCAAATATCAATAGGCTGTTCTATGTGCAGTACTCACAAATGTGTCGCACCATTTGTGAGAAAATACACTGTACTGTCAGGATGGATGGATTGACAGATGGAAGATGTTTTACTACCTATCAGCCTTTGTAGGTTATGGAAAGCCATTTATCATTAAAATCACGAAAACGGGTTCGAGTATAAGCAAATAAAATCATTATTTTCCTAGTTTTTTGCCTTCATAAATTGGATAAGGTGACTCGATGGGTCGTTTCTTACCTCCAACCCACGGGAAGTACATCAGGCTACAGGGATTTTTTAATGACACTGATTAGCAGACTTTCATAGTGGATGAATGACAGTATGTCCCTTGTGACTTTGGCTATCTCCCACAGGTATGTTCCCACCAATAATGCACAACGTCTCACAATATATGGACCTTTCTAGTAAAACAAACTGGATACAAACAATTATCTGCTGCTTTAAGAGACGAAATACCCTCACAACTGCAAATGAAATAAGTTATAAAATCAACAAACTTTAAAGTACATGCAGAATACGATGTTTAAGTGGCATGAGTTCCCAACAAACACAAGAGCTAAAACACAACAAAACTACACGATTACGGTGGTCGATCTCACAGCTCAATTCCCCTCTGTATTCCTCGTAAGGTGAGCAAGAGAACTCGAAGACCTGCCTTCTGCAAGCACGTTCCAACAGTCCCGCCCCGTCCTGTCATGTTTGCATTTCGCTTGGCAACTACTGGGTCTCCATCTGGCACTTTCCAGGGCCCCTCATTGTTGTCTGCAAAACAAAGACTCTCTCACTGGCTTCACTGATAAACTTTAGCATCTTTAAAACGGTGTTCTTAAATTAAAAACAGTTAAGTAAACTAGCAGTTCTGTCAGATGGTTTAATGATAATTAAATTCAAAATTACCAAATTTAGTTGTGAAAAGTGGACTGTTGTACGGTGCTACATCTTCCATTTACAAGAATATAATCAGCTGAGAAAGCCAAAGTTGAACTCACGCCATGACAGGTTCTGGAAGGCCCAGCAGGCTGCGGGCAGGAGAGGGAGTCAGCAGCAGGAGGATGACTCGGCCTTTGCTCCGAGACACAACTTTGATCCACTGGCGTCTGTGTTCCTCCAGCCTGGTCTTCCTGTCTTCCTTACTCTGTTGTTCTGGATTGTTGTCTCTCTCGTCCCAGTGGACCACGATGACTCGCTCCTTCTCCAAGCCCTTGAAGTCATAATATCCGATCAGATACACGGTTGGTTTTCCTTTTGTGTCCATACCATTAATGAGACGCTCTGGGAAGGATGCATAGCCTGAAACACCCGCAAATGGGAATTAAATGACAAATGTAATGATGATGGTGGGGCTGGTGAATGTGGTCTCAAGAGGAATTGCTTTTAGCTGTTCCAAAGAAATCTACTTCATCATTGAGAAGTCTTACCAGAACGACACACCAAGCTTAGACTATTCATTTAGATGACCAAATTCATTCAAGAAGTATGAGTTCTAGTGGATGTCTTGTCAATAGGCTTGTTCAAGAGTACAACTCGCTGCATGAGCGCTTCATGTTGGCAATTGAGCGCTCTTTGCCTCTCCTGAACACCTAAGATGTAGTGCAGCGCTTCACTTGTTAAAGGGGAGGTGAATCTTCTGCGCCCCATGTTGTGTTGATAGACGCGAAAGAAAGTGTTTTCTTTGCCACATACATCGTTTATGCACGTTTAAATGTATTCTGTATGAATAAAGTCCACTACTGTGTCATCCTTACTTGCCATTACTCGCGCACACAGAGCGCTTGGGGCAAATAAAGCCCATTCCAGTCCCAAAATGGTGTTACTGAGGGTTATTTTACGCATCGACGGCCAGTGCGGGATCGAAGACGCCATTTTGAAAATGATGCAAAATCGTCTGAATCATCTCGGATTGGTGATTCACAGCGCTGCTCAGCGCTGAGTGAATCACGCCCCAAAATTGCTTATCAGGAGTGAATCACATGCAGCGCTGAGCAGCGCTTTGCAGCTCTGCGCCTCCTGAACAAGCCTAATATGACATCACTCATATAGTGGTCTTTCTACTTAACACATTTATTTGTATAGAAAAAATATCGGTCACCCAAAATTATCAACGAGTGTAACAAGCTTTTTTCCTTGTCTTTCATCAACAGTTTGTCTTCCCTTGCACCTGTGTTACAGGTTATATCCTGAGGTAAGAGAGCGTTGTTTTTCTTTTGTAAAAAAATATTGGCAAACATCTGGTTTCACTGAGAAATTGTAGTTGTCCAAGATAAGTGTTTTTTTACCTCACATTTTCCGTTGTAACAAAATACATTTCAAACTGTGTGCTGTTACAGGATGATGGAATAAATAAACGTTTTTTTGCTCATGCATATCATGTCCACAGTCTCTCTCTATCTCTCTCTCTCTCTCTGTCTCTCTCAGTCTCTCTCTCTCTCTCTCTTCTCTCTCTCTCTCTCTCTCTCTCTCTCTCTCTCTCTTCTCTCTCTCTCTCTCTCTCTCTCTCTCTCTCTCTCTCTCTCTCTCTCTCTCTCTCTCTCTCTCTCTCTCTTGAGTACGTCGCCACCGAGGCAGGTTGTGTTTTGTCTAAGCTCCCGTTTGATAACCGTACTGTTGGAATGGCTGAGTACAGGAACACCATGATTGATGAGATTCTGCCTACCATCGTCATGAATGCGGTGAGCGAACTTTCGAGAACGCATAATTTGAAATATTGGCATATTGGTGCAGAATTAGGTAGTACAACTATTACCTTGAAATGGATGAGTCCACCCGCAAGAGAGGGGTGCAGCGCGCGTCCACACAGTGACTACAGCGCCAAGATCAAGAAATCTCCGTCAAGCAAGAGATTTCCAGAGACACCAAGAACACCGTCGCAGACGTGATGGAAGTTTGCAAGGGAAAGAAGCTGCAGAGGTCCTCTCCATGTCATCGCTTAGTGTGCAGTCTCCCCCTGAATACCTGACACCCTCTACCTCTCCAAAACACGTGCTCAGCAATCGTCAACAGAGAATGGTCCTCACAACCGTGCTGATGACTCTCCGGTAACCAGCGCACCAGGTAACCAACAAGGCCACGATAAGGTCGTGCAGTGCGCCCTTGATGACGCAATGCACGTCGCTCCCATGAACGCTTCCGAGGTTATTCAGCACCTCAAGAGAGGGCTCGACCAACCGCAAGACATGTGTGCAT
Organism: Theodoxus fluviatilis; assembly: GCA_034096865.1. Taxonomy (NCBI): domain Eukaryota; kingdom Metazoa; phylum Mollusca; class Gastropoda; order Cycloneritida; family Neritidae; genus Theodoxus; species Theodoxus fluviatilis. Next base: position 1,952 of record JAWQFJ010023553.1, on the reverse strand, counting down.
GGTGTGACGGGTGTGCCGAACCCCTCACTACTTGGATACCGTGCTCTGCTTGTTCAAGAGCAGCATACTGTGCGGATTGTTATCCAAGAACTCTCTCTCTCTCTCTCCCTCTCTCCCTCCCTCCCTCTCTACCTCCCTCCCTCCCTACCTCCCTCCCTCCTTCTCACTATTGGATCTCCTCGGTTCATGAGATGCATATATATTTTAAGGTGCAACTCATTAGATACCATTTCATATTTGCAAGCACACTACAGACTGGGCAATACAAGAAGAAATATTCTTTACTTTCACTAACAGCTCAAAAAGCGCACTTAACATGCATGTGCTGTTGATTGATGTACTTCTTGTTTGACTGCAGATTATTGATTCTGAATCAAAATATAAAAAAGCATCACAAAATATTTTATAGTAAGGCTTTATGGATAGGTTCTTGTACCAAATGATTATCATTAAAGGATAAACGCAATGATATCTTGCATTTGTTGTATATTTTCGGTGCCGTGTATAGTAAAAGCCGTCTCTTAGCCTCTGTTTAGATTACTCCAAAAAGGCTCTTTAATTTCAAAGTCCTTTGTTTAGCCATACGTTGGACAAGCCAGGCTTGCAAAGGCAGTTTCAAATATGTTCTGCTCAAGATTTTGTCTGGTACTGGACTTTTTTACCATGAAGTTTGCTTGGCTTGTTTTAGGAAACTTGTAGATGGCATAGTGCCTGAGCCGGTACTTGACTGCCCTCGTTTCTTACAAGACAGACAGCGGGTGCCCCCTAATGATCACATACACCATAGAGTTTGGCGTCCAAGTGTTTAACCAAGAATGTTCTTGCAGGCAAACATATACATGTTCTTGATGCTCTTTGTATTACCCAGGCCCCATACTTCTGAGTCATGCAGTAATTGCAACTGCACCTTCACGTCAAAAGGCTTGAAGAATGTTTTAAGTCAAATGTTCAGTAGGCTGCATATACATCTTTCTGTGTACATCTTTCTGTTTTCCTTTAATGGCCAAATTTTCAGTACACACATTCACGGATAACTTGTGCAAAAGGCAAACTATTTTCTCGTGTTACAAAATACCACCTTTCTGCATAAGAATCGACGAATCAGTGAATGGGCCCAACACTTTGTGCAATTCAGGAGGACTACTTACAGATTTAAAAAAACCTTAGATCATATTGATGAATATTCCTTACAAACCACCCATACATTCACATCTGCGACCCTAGTGTTAGTGTAGTTTTCCTAATTGTGCTTCATTTTTTCTTACCAGAGGCGGGTGTATCTGGACGAGGACCAGATTTCGCGGCAACGTGTTTGCGACGGAGGTAGGCGTCGTTGTCGTGGAAGGCAGACACACCAAGGAACTGGAGCGTTTCGTGCAGGGTACTGCCGTTGATAGAGATGTGCATGTTTCCGGTGTAGAGGGCGACCCAGTCGTTCCAGTGCAGACCTTGTTCTGTGGATGGCAGGGCTCGGGACATTGCCGTCTTGCAGTCCTCGCATTTGAAAGCGGTGTTGGCATGGTCAGGGTGGAGACAGTGATCAATCACTCTCCATCCTGGGGTCTCGCGGGAACGAGGCACGCTGCAGGATGGAATGGGAGGGTTGACTTCCTTTTTCAGCAGGTTCAGCAGTTCCACTGTGTCCTTGGTGCATCGGATGCAGTCAGGAAGCTTGAAGCTCTCCCAGTCAAGCTGGAAGGCTTTATCTGAGAGATCAGCGTTGATAGCAGGAAGGTTTTCTTGCTTAGTGGTCCATACAGAGACACGCTGCTTAGATCTGACAACTTCCAACATCTTCTCAAACATTGTCTTGTCGTTACGAAGAATGTCAACGACAATGCCGATTTCCCTAGAGGTATCATTTCCTCTCAGCTCTTTCATTGCTCTCCGTACCTCCTCGTAGGTGCGACAGACACGTAACCTGCTGGTGGCCTCTTCTTTCTGATCTCTCT
>JAWQFJ010023552.1:0-13578 GCA_034096865.1 Theodoxus fluviatilis | reverse complement strand
CTGGAGCGGATGGTATCTTATAGGCCTACTCTACATTTAAAAAAACCACTCTTTAATGTGATTTTCACTCGTGGAACATTCCCAACTTTATGGACGAGATCAATGATTGTCCCCATACACAAAAGTGGAAACCCTAATGATCCTGATAACTTTAGGGGCATATCAATCACAAGATTAGCCTACTGAGCAGAGTGTTCTTACGCATACTTACCAACAGGATCAGGGACTGGGCTGATGAACGTGAACACATCCAAGAAGAACAGAGTGGGTTTCGCAGAGATTACTCCACTTTAGATAACATATTCACCCTCCACCCAGTGATAGAATTTCATCTACTCAGAAGGAAGAAACTGTATGTGGCTTTGATTTCAAAAAGGCCTTTGACTCGGTTTCGAGATCCTCGCTGTAGGAGGCCCTGAAAGAATTCAACTTATCTAGGAAAAGTGTGCGTATCATTCAGAAAATATATAACAGTGTACTTTGTTGTGTAAAAGGAACACAAGGATGTACTGATTACTTTAGTAGTTCCAGAGGCCTTAAACAAGGTTGTAATTTGTCGCCTCAACTATTTTTATATGTAGCAGCCTTGATTACCAGGGAAGTCATAAAACGAGGGAAGCATGGGATCCAACTTTTGCAAAACGGGCCTAATCTGTATATGCTGTTGTTTGCAGATGATATTGTTCCTTTCTTGGATATCGTTATTGGTCTTCAAAACCAGTTGAATGTCCTCGAACGGTCAGCTGCTGCTTTTGGGCTAAGTGTCAATATATCAAAGTCTAATGTGATGGTTTTTCGCATGGGTGGACACTTAGCCAGTCATGAAAAGTAGTTTGTCCAAGGTCACAAGCTAGATGTATGTAACGAATACAAATGTCTTGGTTTATTGTTCACCACTAAACTATCTGCGAATATACCTCAAAGTGGCCTCGAAAGTAGAGCTAAATCAGCAGCCACGCAAGTGCTGAAATCCACGTGGAAGATCAACAATGTGTCCAGAAATATTCTTTTGAAATCATTCGACTCACAGATACAACCCATCTTACTGTATGGTTCATAGGTATGTGGTGTAGAGAACTGAGAAGCGGTTGAATCCGCCAATGTATTTACAATGAAGAAAATTCTCAATGTTGCCATTAGAACACCTAATTCATTAATCTATGGAGAATTAGGCCGTTATCCATTACGCATCATCGCCGCTGTGAGAGCAGTCAAATACTGGCTGAAAGTTATCAATATGCCCTCTCATCGATACCCACGCATGGCTTATGACATGATGCTTATTAAAGGACAAAATACAGATAACTGGCAAATAAAATTAAATCCTTATTGTGTACTCACGGATACTCCAATGTTTGGTCTGAATAGCAAGTGACAGATGCGAGAACATTCATGTATACATTGCGCCAAAGATTGATAGACCGCTTTAACCACGAATGGGAAGAAACAATGATAAGAAATCGTTTCACTGTATATCGATCATTCAAAATGGGAACATTGAGCCTTGCTTGAACGTTATCGATAAACAAATCTTCCGTGAAGCGCTGACTCGTTTTAGGTTCGGAATGAGTGTCACTAGAACACACAATTTACGGTATTCCCAGACTGAGATAGATTTGTTGTGCCCGATGTGCTTTGAGGAAGATGATATACACTTCCTATTGCACTGTCCCGTATACAATGACCTACGTACAAAGTATTTACTCTCAGGTGATGTGCCAAAAATAAGAATGTCTTTATCCGTATATTAAATGACACAGCTAAATGACCAAAATGTTAGGTCACTTTCATTGTACATCCATCCTGCGCTTAGACGCTGAAATACTGCTGATGCGGACATAGCTTGCCTGTTGGGAAATTAATGTAATTTCCTACCAATCCCTTTCGTAGTGGGTCGGAGGCCTAACGAATAAAGTTCGTTCGTTCTCTCTCTCTCTCAATCTCTCTCTCTCTCTCTCTCTCTCTCTCTCTCTCTCTCTCTCACACACACACACACACACACACACACAACCGATTCTGTTATACGCGTCTGAGATATGGGGTCTAGGAGACTGTGAAGTGATTGAAAATGTACATATGTATGCCTTGAAAATGTTCTTAAATGTGAGTATCAAGACACCAAATTCCATGGTATATGGGGAGACTGGAAGGTATCCACTGCATATCAATGCGAAATTGAGGTCAGTGAAATATTGACTGAAACTGTTGAAAATGGAAGACTCCAGATTACCCAAATTAGCATACAACATGATGGTTAAGCAAGTTCATAGCAATAACTGGGCAACACAATTAAGACGTCTTTTACTTGAATATCGCTTTGAAGAACAATGGATTAAACAGCATGTCTCAGAAGAACGAAGTTTCGTCAAGACACTGAGGAAAAGATTGATAGACAAATTTAATGAGGCCTGGGGAAAAAAACTGGTGGATAGTGATCGGTTTTCTGTATATCGCTTATTTAAAAAATCGAGAGAGTTGGAAATATTGTTATGCCGTGTAGATAAAAAGGTTTTTAGAGAGATAATCACTCGTTTTATATTAGGAATAAATGACTTATTGTGCCATAGATTACGTTACTGTGCTGACAGTCCTGCTATTTGTCCATTATGTCATCAAGAGACGGAAAATGAGATACACTTTTTGTTCAAATGTCCTCATTTTGCAGATCTGAGAAATAGATACATAAGTTCTAGACACAACAATGATACCGATGACCTGGTGGATATTTTATCATCGCAGGATGAAACTATAATTAGAAACTTGGCAGCATATTTGTATTTTGTTTTCAAAAAGAGAGAAAAATATAATAATCCTAATTCAAATGAGTCATGAAACAAATAAGCATTGTTGTACGGGCTGATGGCCTAACAATAAAAGAGTTCGAGTTCTCTCTCTCTCTCTCTCTCTCTCTCTCTCTCTCTCTCTCTCTCTCTCTCTCACACACACACACACACACACACACACACACACACACACACACACACACACACACCAATGCACACACACACACTCACACACACGCGCGCGCGCACGCACGCACGCACGCACACACACCTTTCCCGGCCGGAAAACATTCAACATTATTATGGATAACACGGGGATCTAAGAACACGTAATAGACTAGAATGAAACTTGAATTAGAACGTGCTCTTGTAACGTAAGTTGTGAAATGTCATTGTGATGGGATTTAATTAAAGCTGTCGTGACAATTTCCTCTTCCATACTTCTGCCTTGAGTATTTGAGCAAAAAAACTTCTTTGTTCTGCCTCTACATTATTTTACAAGCACAGCTCTTTTTGAGGAAGTGCATGCCCTCTTGTAACCTAACCTCGACGAGAACACTAATGCACTTTGTGCGCGACAATGAAAATGGAGAACGAGGGACTCCACGTGCAAAGCAATTTGTCAGGGGCGATCCCCTTAAATGATTGGTCCCAGGCCATTTAAACAAAGATTATAGGTTACACAAAGATAGCTCATGCCGAGCTTTTGCTATATAAACCCTGCGTTCCGTTGCACTCTGCTTCATCTCTGCTACGATGTAACAGCCTCAAAAGTTTTTATTGGTTGGTTTTATTTATTAACTTTAAAAGCACATTATCATTAAAAGTATAGAGTTTTGGAGGCCCTCTTTGAATACACGAATCCCCAATATTATTTCACACTCAAATTTATCACTCTTGATCGAAGAAACGACTTAATAAAAGTATTAGGGTCGAAAATCATTCATACACAATCTTTGGTGACGTTTCAGCCAGTGGCAGAGGTCAACTTCTGTCAAGGTCGCGCAGCAGCTAGAGCATCTGTGCGCCACTTGCTGTGCCTAGCAACGATGAAACTACAGAACTCGTAGCCGCATTTGATTGGCTTATACTAAACACAACTAATTGGAAGTCACTCCACGGACTTGCACGGTAAACATGCTTCAAACCATGGAGTTTACATACCATGGAAGTGGCAAACGTGCCGATTGCTGTCACATTTCGATGAAATAAATGTTTTCGTGCTCTCATCACCGTGGCAGAGTGGATTGTATGTCTTGGTTTGATATTTGTAGTAAACATCGGCATTTATACCCATGAGTGTAACGATTTAGCAGACGACACACATGTTTGGATTCCCTTGACCTTCCTCTATGACTAGTGATGGTTACCTCCCTTTTGTTATTAATGGATTTTCGACCCTAATGCTTTATGAAGCTGTTTATTCGATGAAGAGGGATATAAATGAATGTGACATTATTTAGGGGATCCATGTGTCCAAAGATGGCCTCCAAAACTCTCTACTTTTAATGGTAACGTGCTTTTAAAATAATTAAAGAAACCGACCAATCGACACTCCTGAGCCTGCTACACCGTAGCAGAGATGAAGCAGAGTGCAACGGAACGCAGGGAAAGTTACAAGACGCTCGGAAACGCAGCGCACCAAGCGGGAATGGATATGGGTGAATCAAGGGAAGTAATCACACCGCTTAGAGACATGTAAAACTGTTTGTTTGTCGACGCGTTTCTGATGCGTTCCGATCATGTTTGTGAATAAATTTACGGTGTAATGTGTAATAAAATGATTTGCTGCAATAATGGGGGTGTTTTGGCTTTGTTTTTTGTAGCAGGCGTTGTGAAATCAAAATATTTGGTTCATTGAAATGGATGGTTCTGCGCATGTCCGAGAGCCTATAGTCCGTTTCAACATTGCTCTGTCAGTGGAGACCTGAGGCGTGTTCAGGAGGGCGAGTGATCGCGGTCTCTCGCGCGAACTCGCCAAGCCTTCCCTTCTGAACAGGTCAGCTCGCCGAGAGCTCGCGAACTGACCGCGATCCCATTTTTGAGCAGGCGCGCCTTGAAATCCAAAATGGCTTCCTCTGATACAATGCCGTGCGTGTTCGTCCGACTAAACCTTGCCGACCACAACCTGGGCCGAAGTTACACCATCCTGGTGCCGGATGATGTGAACGAAAGAGTAACAACAGGTAAGAATCATCGCTCTGTTCGTTTGGGTTCTCACCAGAGTCAATTTATTACGAAAACTGTCCATCAGCCGGCTAGCGCCACCGTAAAGGGAAGTAACAAAGCAGCGTCCAATCATGATTACGTCCCTTGTCCAGTGTTTGACAGTTGTCTTCGTAGTCGACACACTTCAACCGGTCCCCTCCTTCCATGTAGCGTCTTTGATCCTTGTAGACAGACGAGGGTCACGAGCAACAGGAATATACATATATAAATTTATAGATCAATGGGGTTGCACGTCTGTGCAGACGATAATTTTTATGTTACTGCTTTCATCACGAGTGCGACAACGAAGAACAAGCAGAAGTTATGATGAAGAAGCTTGTTTACCTGAACAGATGTGCGGTTCATCCGAAAATGACATTTGAACTGAGTGTCACTGTAACGAGGCGAACGGTGCAACCGATTCAGAAGCCAATTCGAGCATTGCCATCTCAAAGATTACGCTTTTACGACGGTGGGTAGTCGAAGAGTCAGCATTGGACGCCATCTTGGCGTGCGCACACTTGTTCAGTGTTGTTCAGGAGGGCGCAGTTTGAGCTCGCGTGAGCTCGCGCGAACTCACTGAGTACTCTGCGCCTCCCGAACACGCCTCTGAAGTACGAAAGCTCTGGGCGTTTCTTTCTGTTGTTGCCACAGTTAATAGCGCTGCAGTGGCCATTCGCAATCCTGTGTTTTTCCGCCATGTTTTTGGCGTGCCATTTTCCTTCACAACAATGAGCTAATGCACTATCTTTGTGTGCGAAGTCAGTAGCGTCTCCACTGACAGAGCAATGTTGAAACGGACTATAGGCTCACGGACATGCGCAGAACCATCCATTTCGATGAACCAAATATTTCGATTTCACAACGCCTGCTACAAATAACAAAGCCAAAACACCCCATTATTGCAGCAAATCATTTTATTACACATTACACCGTAAATTTATTCACAAACATGATCGGAACGCATCAGAAACGCGTCGACAAACAAGCAGTTTTACATGTCTCTAAGCGGTGTGATTACTTCCCTTGATTCATCCATATTCATTCCCGCTTGGGGCGCAACGTGTCTCGATCCTCACAACAATGAGCTAATGAACTATCTTTGTGTAACCTATAATCTTTGATTTAAATCCACAGGGACCACTTTTCATCCGTGCATCCAGGGCAGTTTGCTGGAGTGGAGTCCTTGCTCCTTGGATGGCACTCCATAACCAAGTCTCGGCTCCAGACTACTTCATTACCGTGACACACCACCAGACTGGCGTCAAAGAAGTCAGAAATGAAGCTGTCATTCATTACGAGGGAGTCTCCCTGCAGGAGCTTAGGCCATAATTGGACACGGGACTATAGAGCAGCAATAGGAAATCTATGTGTGAGAGAGAGCGGGAGGGGGGGCGGGGGGTGGTGGACGCACGCACGCACGGACATTGTTTGCCTTCCTGCTTGCCTGCCTGTCTTTCTGCATGCCTGTCTTCTTGCCTGCCTGCCTGCCTGCCTGCCTCTCTTCCTGCCTACCTGCCTGTCTTCATGCCTGCCTGTTTGTCTTCCTGCCTGCCTGTCTGCCTTTCTGTCTGTCTGTCTGTCTGTCTCTCTCTCTCTCTCTCTCTCTCTCTCTCTCTTTCTCTCTCTCTCTCTCTTGCACTTTCTCTCTTTCTCTCTATCGCTCTCTCGCTCAATCACACAGTGAGGAGGGTCACAAAATTGTGGGTGCAGGAATGTACATAAGAACGGAATAAGACCATTTAAAGGAAAATAGAGATAAGGAAGAAGTCGAAGTAGGATGACTGCTCTAGGGGTTTAGTAAATGGATGGATGGGTGGATGGATGAACAAAAAGGAGTAGGAGGAAATAAATGTGGGCCTGGAAAGGAGACACATATGCAAGCATCTCATATGAAACATCAGACTGCACACATCGCATATGAAACATCAGACTGTGCACACCGCATATGAAACATCAGACTGCACACATCGCATATGAAACATCAGACTGCACACATCGCATATGAAACATCAGACTGCACACATCGCATATGAAACATCAGACTGCACACATCGCATATGAAACATCAGACTGCACACATCGCATATGAAACATCAGACTGCACACATCGCACATGAAACATCAGACTGCACACATCGCATATGAAACATCAGACTGCACACATCGCATATGAAACATCAGACTGCACCCATCGCATATGAAACATCAGACTGCACACATCGCATATGAAACATCAGACTGCACACATCGCATATGAAACATCAGACTGTACACATCACATATGAAACATCAGACTGTGCACACCGCATATGAAATATCAGACTGCACACATCGCACATGAAACATCAGACTGCACACATCGCATATGAAACATCAGACTGCACACATCGCATATGAAACATCAGACTGTGCACACCGCAAATGAAACATCAGACTGCACACATCACATATGAAACATCAGACTGCACCCATCGCACATGAAACATCAGACTGTGCACATCGCACATGAAACATCAGACTGCACACATCGCATATGAAACATCAGACTGCACACATCGCATATGAAACATCAGACTGCACACAAGACGATATAGTGATCAGCGTTTGATGGCACAACGTCAAACTTCGACACTCTTGAGTTTTGACAAGTTCCGCGCACTACAGTTTTAACCCGGGCTGAACTCGACGTAGCAGTAAGTGCGCAGCTCTCAGTAATGGGCCTTATTCACGACAGTCATGTTAGTAACTGAGAACGAGGTGAGCGCATTATGGCGAATGGCTGCCAGTACGAGACACTGCTCAGTCCCCATGTGCACGAATGACGCAAGGTGCGAGACGGATCGGTAGGCCTACTAAATGAATGTAACCACTACGGTCTGTCGGTCTTTGTAGACTATTCAAGGCCGCTGATTACGATTAATCATAAATAGTTGGTTATTATGAATGCAAGCCAAGCCACGAGTTCCCCAGTTATTGACTTGTTACGAAACGCATAGTGAGGCTTGATGCGTTCCCGTTAAAAACTCATACCAATCCATCTGCAAGTAGATAGGCCTATATTGCTCTCAGAGCAGCAGTTATGTTACCCGGAAAAAACAAACGATGCGAAACGTAGGTTGTTGCAAACAAGCTACTGTATCTTAGTAGTCTCTGTGACACAGAATGCGAGTGGAGCTGAAAGCGCATACTGTGCAGGCCTTGCTTTGAAACTAACATAGCCGCCGCGTGAATAAGGTCCTGTGGCAGGATGCCCGAGTGGGCCTAATGCCCCACCACTAGGGAGGGCACGCGAGTTTGCCCGGGCTACGGGTAGAAGCCAAGTAAAATCATACTAAAATGACTTAGGGCTCTTACCGTAGACGCTTACTGTAGTCGCTCATAGACGCTTTCGCTTTTCGATTCTTCGTTTCATAAATGCACCACGAAGGACGGCGATGCTGCTTTTTATGTGCTCACCCAACCAATCCAATTGGTTCTCCCGGGGTTAGCACTTGTCGGTGTTTTGACAGGTCGACTGCCCTCCCACTTTTAGAAGGCGCCTACGCATTGCCAAAAGTTAGCCCATCCCCCATCCCATCCCATCCCATCCCATCCCATCCCCACCTCAGGCTTCTCCCAAATTTGTGACGACGAACTCTACGGTTTGACCCCCTGACGACGCCTCGGCCCTCCGACTTTTCGCCTGTCCCATGCAGTGATCAGAGTTGTTCATGGCACAACGTCAAGTTTCCACAATCCTGAGATTGATCAGTTCCGTGCACTATATTTTAAACCCGGGCTGAACCCGACTATGCAGTCAGCGCGCAGCTGTTTCAATAAATGGCGCAAGTGAACAGAAAAGATACGATCTCCCATTTACACCGACCGACACGTTGTAACCACAATATCTGCTACTCCTCCGCAGTGAATCTATAGTCACCTTCAAAGTAGAAATTACTTCCAGCGACTTGCAACAGCTGCTGCAGCAGATGAAAGGTACATTGGCGCCTCTTTGTCTCTCTTATTTAAAGAACTGTGCCTCACCGTCACCAAAAGCTAGCATACCCATCCCACCATCACTCACACCCATACCCACATTGTACCAAACTCTACGGCTATGATTGAAGGTTTTCCCGAGACAGTGTAAGGCGAAGTGATAGCCGGGATTATACTCAGTGGTTCGGCATTCCCAGAGAGATCACAGGAGATGTCACTTCCGGACGCTTGCCTCAGTCCTAACAGGATTGATCAAACTAACCAGGGCCCGTATTCACAACGGCGATTTATCGGCGATTTATTTTAACCCCGATTTATCTCTAAACTCAGACGATTCCAACTGCCTGTTCCGCTCTCCCTTGGCTGGAAACCAGTATATATAGCAAAGCGCAACCTAGGATCCTCTGACGAGCGTACCTTATCTAACTGATCAAGATAACGCGGGGCTAGGGGATAAATCGAGTGTTAAAAAGATAAATCGCCGTTGTGAATACGGGCCCAGGCCGTTAAATTACATATATGCCTATAAGAAGAGGGTTTGGGGAGAGTTGGGCCTGTGACCTCCCTGGAAATGTCAAAGCCCTCAGTATCATCCCGGCAATCACTTCGACCTACTGGTATGTCTTTTGAAACCGTCAGTTGTCCTCAGTGCCCCGACTCTGCCGGGATGTCCCAGGAGGTTTTGTAGCCCTGGTGGTAGTGATCAGTGAACAAAGTGTCATGCACACATATATTTGAACTAGGATGCTTTTTAATCTATCACCCTTTATTTGTAGCAAGTTGCAACTGCCCTTGCAGGACACGCTATTGTGAGGAATCAACCGGTGTTTTTTTAAATACAGGAGTTGTATTGCAGTGTATTGTCATTCCGTCACTGCGGCTTGGCGATTTCCGCTCCCCCTCTGCAAATCAACTTCCTCCAATTGTCGTCTGTGTGTGTGTGTGTTTGTGTATCTGTGTATCTGTCTGTGTGACTGTATGTCGATGTTCCTGCCTGCCTGCCTGTCTGTCTGTTTGTCTGCCTGCCTGCCTGCCTGAATGCCTGTCTGCCTGTCTTGTTCTAGTCCTCCTCCTCCTCCTCCTCCTCCTCCTCCTCCTCCTCCTCCTCCTCCTCCTCCTCCTCCTCCTCCTCCTCCTCCTCCTCCTCCTCCTCCTCCTCCTCCTCCTCCTCCTCCTCCTCCTCCTCCTCCTCCTTGTCCTCCTCCTCCTTTTCTCCTTCTCCTCCTTCCTCTTCTTCCTCTTCTTCTCCTCCTCCTCCTCCTCCTCCTCCTCCTCCTCCTCCTCCTCCTCCTCCTCCTCCTCCTCCTTAACCTCCTCCTCCTTACCTCCTCCTCCTCCTCCATCCATCCATCAATCCATCCATCCATCCATCCATCCATCCACCCACCCATCCACCCGCCCACCCACCCATCCATCCATCCATCCATCCATCCATCCATCCATCCGCCAGCCAGCCAGCCAGCCAGCCATTCATCCAGCCAGCCATCCAGCCATGCATGCATGGATTAATCCATCCATCCATCATGCATCCATCCATGCATCCATCCATCCATCCATCCATCCGACCATCCATCCATCCATCCATCCATCGATCCATCCATCCATCCATCCATCCATCCACTCATCCATCCATTCATCCATCCATCCATCCATCCATCTATCCATCCATCCATCGTGTAAAAGTTACGTGCATGCACTATTTAAACGCACCTGCTTGGACTTGAATTATTTCTCATTCCGCAATGGCTCCACTCACATCTGAAGCAGGCTTTCAGGCGTTACTTCGAAGGTCACGTGCTGCAGATAGTCAGTTTGGGTCCTCATAGTTATCTAAGGGAGAGTCTGATTACTGAAGTACTTGCTGGTGTAACGCGAGTTTCCACACTACCCCGCCCCCCACCCCTAACCTTCCCCTAACCTTCCCCCACCCCTAACCTTCCCCAACCCCTAACCTCCCTCCACCCCTAACCTCCCTCCACCTCTAACCTCCCCCCACCCCTAACCTCCCTCCACCCCTAACCTCCCCCCACCCCTAACCTCCCTCCACCCCTAACCTCCCCCACCCCTAACCTCCCTCCACCCCTAACCTCCCCGCACCCCTAACCTCCCTCCACCTCTAACCTCCCCCCAACCACTAACCTCCCTCCACCCCTAACCTCCCCCTTCCGCGTAGAGTACCTGTCTCCCTTTCATCCCTGTAAATAACACGCCATCTTTATCTGTTGCTCGTGCCTATTTCACATTCACTGCATTTTTGACTCACATGCGAAGCAAAAGTGAGTCTATGTACTGAGCCGTGTCGTCCGTCCGTCCGGGCGTCCGGGCGTCCGTCCGGGCGGGCGTCCGTCCGTAAAAAACTTAAACGTTGGATTTTTCTCGGAGACTATTAAGTCTATCAACACCAAATGTGGCATGATGGTGTATGATGACAATGCCTCAAAAAACATACACAGTGACTTGACCTTGCTTCAAGGTCAAGGTCACAGGAGCCATAAATGTGGTCTCAAAAACAGTCATTTTTCACATTTTCCCAATTTTCTCCCACGTTATTGAGAATGGCGACCTTAGCTACAAGTGGTATATAGGTCAAAGCAAGCCCTATCTTTTGATACCAGTTTGGTTGACCTTGCTTCAAGGTCAAGGTCACAGGAGCTCTTCAAAGTTGGATTGTATACATATTTTGAAGTGACCTTGACCCTGAACTATGGAAGATAACTGTTTCAAACTTAATAATTATGTGGGGCACATGTTATACTTTCATCATGAGACACATTTGATCACATATCATCAAGGTCAAGGTCACTTTGACCCTTATGAAATGTGACCAAAATGGGGTAGTGAACCACTAAAAGTGACTATATCTCATGGTAGAAAGTGCCAATAAGCACCATTGTGCTTCCTATGTCTTGAATTAACAGCTTTGTGTTGCATGACCTTGGATGACCTTGACCTTGGGTCAAGGTCACATGTATTTTGGTAGGAAAAATGTGTAAAGCATTTCTTATTGTATGATGTCATTGGTAGGTTTAGTTGTTTGACCTTGACCTTGAAGGTCACCTGTAGGTCAAGGTCATATAAAGGTCAAGGTCAAGCATGTGAGTCGTATGGGCTTTGCCCTTCTTGTTCAGGTTGTCACGCATTAAGCCTGGGCTTTTCTCCTATTGACCTGTCTTTAAAATTCTGTCTTTGTCTCTGTCTCTCTTTCTCTCTCTCTGTCTCTGTCTCTTTCTCTTTCTCTTTCTCTCTCTCTCCCTGTCTCTCTCTGTCTCTCTGTGTCTATCTCTCTGTCTCTCTGTGTCTATCTCTTTCACTCTCACTTTGTCTCTCTCTCCCTCCCTCCCACTCCCTCCCTCCTACTAACTCTCTCTCTCTCTCCCCCTCTCTCTCTCTCTCTCTCTCCCTCCCTCCCACTCCCTCCCTCCTACTAACTCTCTCTCTCTCTCTCTCTCTCTCTCCCCTCTCTCTCTCTCTCTCTCTCTCTCTCTCTCTCTCTCTCTCTCCCTCTCTCTTACCCTCCTTCTAATATCTACAGCAAAATGACTGCATCCCCTCCACATCTATAGCAAAATGACTGCATCCCCTCCACATCTACAGCAAAATGACTGCATCCCCTCCACATCTACAGCAAAATGACTGCATCCCCTCCACATCTACAGCAAAATGACTGCATCCCCTCCCTTCACATCCCCTCGTTCTTTCTGCTTGTGCCTCAGATTTCCCTCACATTGCTGTAAGGATTCCATTTGAACTGACTGATGTACATCCATATGGACCATTAAAAGTAGCTCGTATTGTGCATCTTTCAATCCCGGGATCTGACACATCCACTGCGCAGTAGTGAAGTGTCCACCCTGATTATGCCCTCGGTGCTTCATTCACCCGTCAGTGTCAACTCTGCCTGCACAATGGCTTCCATTTTTTCATTCGGCTGCATCTGTTCTTGGTCCGTTTTATCGTCTACCCAACTCCAATCACTACTTATCTGTCACAGACCTATGATTTTTTCCCCAGTCACTCGTGTCTGCAACAGCCACAATCCAATCTAATGAATGAACCCCTAGTGCGTTAGGGGTAGTAGTAGACCCCCGTATATCCATACAAGATTCGTAAAGGTGAATAACTAAGAAAATCAAGGCTTAATTCGCTCTTACTCTAACCAGCTGAAATGAATTTCATTATCAATGGCCTTGCGTAGTCTACGCAGTCTGATGAACTATAATATTCCATTTATCATCATCATCATCATCATCATCATCATCATCATCATCATCAGTACGGCTGTCCCCAGTATCTCCTGAATAGGTTACAGAAACTGCAGAACAACGCTGCTCGCCTGATCCTCAGAGTCCGCAAGTCTGATCACATTTCCCAGCACCTTCAAGCACTGCACTGGCTTCCAGTCGAGTCGCGCATCAAATATAAAAACCGCTGGCGCTGAACCTCCAGGTTTTGGCATTTAAAAACCCCCCAATAAAGCTGTGAGGACCTTCAGTAAACCTGGAGTAATAAAAAATCGAATACAGGACGTTTCGTACCCTGGACGCAACGTACCCTAGTCGTTGTGTACCTCATTTAGTCAATTCGTACCTTTTCTACCCTAACCCTAACC
>JAWQFJ010023550.1:0-15000 GCA_034096865.1 Theodoxus fluviatilis | reverse complement strand
TTTCTGTGCAATGGAGATGCCTCCAGATCAAGGTTGAAGGAGCTTAATTTCCCCCTTTCTCGGTGAGAGTGAGTGGAGGCGATTTCTGCATTGTCAGGTTGCAAAGGGTCCGGGGGATTCAGAATTTGTCAGCAGAATTCTGTGGAAGGGACTGGAAAATTCCCATCCAGTAGCGAACTGAGGACCACTGATGAGGAGGTCACTCCTACAGGCTGTCTGGAAGCATTCTGTAAACCCGAGTCAGTAGTGACTCTGGCACAGTTCGCAATGAATGCGCAATAGGTTTGACCTTTCGCATTACAGCCTTGCGCCAAAAATTGTTCGTTCTGATACTTTGCCGGTAGGCGAAATCTCTAGTTTACTAGAATGGTCTGGAAGTTGACCCTGCTGCTGCTGTTGTGGTAGAAAATCCTATTGAGGCTTTGCGGAAGTTATCTCCGCTAGACCGCAAGGTCACCGCTAGGGGGCGGTCGCTGCTGAGATGGAAATAGGTTTGTCCAAGTCTTTGGGTTTGTCAGGCTGCACGGGGGCGATCGAGAGCACAGCGGACAGACGGTAGATTGTTATCGAGAGCGCGTGATAGACATTGTGTGACTGGTTCTGTGAGTGAGATTAGAGCGGATTAGGAGTGGGGTATAGGAAGTTTACCCAAGGAAGAGAAGGGGTGAAGGGAGTTTACCCAGAAGTGAGGCGCGGCTCCGGGTGGGGGCGAGCGGTCCGACAGGGCTTGGACGTTCGCCGGGGCAGAGAAGCGACGACAGGTGGTGGTGGAGTCGTCGGAGCCGAGAGAAGGTAGGCGTGCAATGTTTTCTCCTCGGAATGGGAGTACGTGTGTGTGCTGCTGGCGTGAATGGCGACCGAGTGTGGTGTGTACGAGCATGTTGGCATGAATTATTTGAATAGCGAGCGAGCACGTGGCTGCCCGAGTGAGCGCTGGGCGCTGGCTCCGGTGTGCTAGCGTGTGGGGCGTGAGCGAGTGGAGTGTTGTTGTTAGTCCCTGTCTACTCGCGCTGTCTCTCTCTCCACCCCAGACATGAGCAGGCCCACGGTTAAGAACCTGCGTGCCTTCGGCCATGTCTGCGCGTTGTCATACATTTGCGCGTAGTGGTTGCGTTGCCGGTGGTCAGTAATGGCTGCAATGGTACCGCATGGGGGAAGGCACTCCCTACCACACTGTCAAGGTGAAGGTCGATTTGTAACAGTTCAACATGGCGTCCAATAGTTCACACACGACCTTCGCATAGAAGACGTTGTTAAATGTCTGTTTAGAAAGAGCAAGAACCGACTGTGTGTACGGCAAGGATCTTCTGGTGCGGTAAGTGAGTCTTTCTTGGTCAGTCACTGGCAGCCACTGTGTTTGCGGTTCTGTCCCGGCGATTAGGAGGAGTCGTACGCGTTCCCAGTGCGTGCAGACTTGAAGCGTGTGTAAACTGTAAAGTAACGCTGAACTGGTCGTTATCGGCAACATTTCCGGGCACTGTACCTGAGGTACTCTTTCCGTGTCCGGACATGTTGGCTGTTGCCGATAACGACCATTTCAGCTAAAGTAACCCGTTGAGCGCTGCGTGAAACTAAAACCGTAAAAGCTTCTCTATAGTATAGTGTCCGTACTCTGTAGTGACGGTGTAGAGCACAGCATAATATTCGAAGGATAAACAGACGGATTCTTGATTGTTTATTTTTCTTGACGTTACAATTCTTAACAGATCTGCAAGACTGCATATAGAAAGAAATGAGAATGAGGAATTTGATTTAAAAAATACAGTATGGCAGGGGAAAAGTTCACTAGGGGTCATATGGTAATGGACCTTATCCACACATCGAGGCTCTGGGAGTTACTTCCCTTGTTTGTGGGAACTAGATTCCCGTGCATCTTTCAGAATCGAGTAACAAGCGCTGTGCTTGGGGACAAAGTAAAACGGATGATAGATACCCTGAACGCTGTGTTGGCGTCAAATTCATTCCATTTGTGAAACCGGGAAAGTATATGTACCATCTAGATCGTTGCCTTCGCTTGTTAAAAGCCTGCAATCGCCCAGCGAACTAGCTGAACGTCGACACAATCACGCGGCACTGTTTTTGTACAGTAACATTTGCAGCAACGTAAGATCTCGTACGACGATTTGATTCAAGGCCTAGTGCTTATTGTTTTGATGGTCTGGTTTCAGTGTCACAAAAATATGATGATTTAATCAATCACTGATTAAAATAATAAGTACGTTGCCCTATATTGATCGACATTCTGAGTGAAATAGATCTATTTCACTGTCCCACCCGGCGAACTTGTTGCCTGCAGTATCGAGCTTGTGTGTTCGTGTAGGCCTACTCAAAAGTCAAAATCACAGTCGTCTTCGAAACAAGGAATAATCAGAGTAAGGGGAAAGACATTTCGTTTGTTTTGTTTTGTTCTTGCAGCACTTCAAAGATGGTGTGTAGGTCTGTGACTGTCTGTCTCTCTGTGGTGTGTTGTGTACGTCTGTGACTGTCTGTCTCTTTGTGTTTAGTGGTGTGTAGGTCTGTGACTGTCTCCATGTGTTGTGTGGTGTGTAGGTCTGTGACTGTCTCCATGTGTTCTGTGGTGTGTAGCTGGTCTGTGACTGTCTCGCCATGTGTTTTGTGGTGTGTAGGTCTGTGACTGTCTCCATGTGTTGTGGTGTGTAGGTCTGTGACTGTCTCCATGAGTTGTGTGTAGGTCTGTGACTCTCTCCATGTGTTGTGGTGTGTAGGTCTGTGACTGACTCCATGTGTTGTGTGGTGTGTAGGTCTGTGTCTGTCTCTCTCCATGTGTTGTGTGGTGTGTAGGTCTGTGACTGTCTCCATGTGTTGTGGTGTGTAGCTCTGTGACTGTCTGTCTCCATGTGTTGTGTGGTGTGTAGGTCTGTGACTGTCTCCATGTGTAGTGTGGTGTGTAGGTCTGTGACTGTCTCCATGTGTTGTGTGGTGTGTAGGCCCCAAGCTAAAAGACACATTTTGGTTTGATTTATCTCATAGAAAACATAGAAATTAACTTATAACTTATAAATGCCTTTAATCACAGAAGGAGAAAAAAATATCAAAATTGCAATTTTAATGTTAATTTTTCTGCCAGTGCACAGAAGCAAGGTCTGAAATGACATGAGGCAGCCCCATTGCCCCATTGGTAGCATCTGACAGCTCGACCAACCTTGGCCATGTTATTGGTATTTATACACAGAGAGCCTAGCTGTCAGTAGATCCTGACATAAGGGGATCATTCAGCAACTCTATCCTTATGCTGTATTTGAAATGATGTGCAAACAAGTGTAGAAACTGCTGACTCTTTTAAAACTCCACCACAAATTTGCCACCAGAAAAAACTTCTTTGTTTTATGTTGAAAAAAGTAAATCAGAGGTAACAGATAATAGCTATTTGCCTCAGGTCGGTGACTGTCTGTCTCCATGTGTTGTGCGGTGTGTAGGTCTGTGACTGTCTGTCTCCATGTGCTGTGTGGGGTGTATGTCTATGAGTATGACTGTCTGTCTCCATGTTATGTGTAGGTCTGTGACTGTCTCCATGTGTTGTTTGGTGAATAGTATTATATATATATATTATTAATGATTTTTTTATTCTTATGTGTTCATTATTTTAATTTTATTCTTTCTTTTTTTTGCAACTTTTTGTGCATGACTATTAAGTGTTCCAGAAGAAAATTAATAAACAAGAAAACTGTTCATAAATATACCTCTTTGTTACATGTACTTGGTTACTTGGTTAATGCATGGATGTGAATGTTGAAACAAAATAGAACAACAAACAGTACAGATTTACACACACACACAACCAGTTGGAAAAAATGTTGTACTGCAGGTATCTTTCAATTTTTTTCCTCATGTTTAAAAGTTTGTGCTAGTGCAAAAAGAAATACAAAAATGCCAGAGAAGTACAAAGTACCTTGGAAATAACTAGTGGCAGTTAACTTCAAACAACAATTTGTAGGGCTGATCAACAGTGTGCTAAGTGACTAACTGTGAGAACTGGTTTGCTTATGTCTCACTATATGATGTGTGTGAACTTGTGTGGAAAAAAAAGATACCTGCAGTACAACATTTTTGTTAAAAAAAACTTGAAAAAAAAAGAAAGAATAAAATCAAAATAATGAACACATAAGAATAAAAACAAGAAGGGCTAAGCCCATACGACTCACATGCTTGACCTTGACCTTTATATGACCTTGACCTTCAGGTGACCGTCAAGGTCAAACAACTAAACCTACCAATGACATCATACACAAAGAAATGCTTTACACATTTTTCCTACCAAAACACATGTGACCTTGACCCAAGGTCAAGGTCAAGGTCATCCAAGGTCATGCAACACAAAGCTGTTAATTCAAGACATAGGAAGCACAATGGTGCTTATTGGCACTTTCTACCATGAGATATAGTCACTTTTAGTGGTTCACTACCCCATTTTGGTCACATTTCATAAGGGTCAAAGTGACCTTGACCTTGATGATATGTGACCAAATGTGTCTCATGATGAAAGTATAACATGTGCCCCACATAATTATTAAGTTTGAAACAGTTATCTTCCATAGTTCAGGGTCAAGGTCACTTCAAAATATGTATACAATCCAACTTTGAAGAGCTCCTGTGACCTTGACCTTGAAGCAAGGTCAACCAAACTGGTATCAAAAGATAGGGCTTGCTTTGACCTATATACCACTTGTAGCTAAGGTCGCCATTCTCAATAACATGGGAGAAAATTGGGAAAATGTGAAAAATGACTGTTTTTGAGACCACATTTATGGCTCCTGTGACCTTGACCTTGAAGCAAGGTCAAGTCACTATGTATGTTTTTCGAGGCCTTGTCATCATACACCATCATGCCACATTTGGTGTTGATAGACTTAATAGTCTCCGAGAAAAATCCAACGTTTAAGTTTTTTACGCCCGGGCGGACGGACGGACGGACGGACGGACGACACGGCTCAGTACATAGACTCACTTTTGCTTCGCATGTGAGTCAAAAATCATTAATAATATATATAATACTATTCACCACACAACACATGGAGATAGACAGTCACAGACCTACACACCACACAACACATGAAGACAGTCACAGACCTACACACCACACAACACATGGAGACAGCCAGTCACAGACATACACACTACACAACACATGGAGACAGTCACATACCTACACACCACACAACACATGGAAAGAGACAGTCACAGACCTACACAACAAATAGAGACAGTCACAGACCTACACACCACACAACTCATGGAGACACAGTCACAGACCTACACACCACACAATACATGGAGACAGACAGTCACAGACCTACACACCACACAACACATGGAGACAGACAGACACAGACCTACACACAACACATGGAGACAGACAGTCACAGACCTACACACCACACAACACATGGAGACAGACAGTCACAGACCTACACACTGCGCAACACATGGAGACAGTCACAGACCTACACATAACATGGAGACAGACAGTCATACTCATAGACCTACACCCCACACAGCACACGGAGACAGACAGTCACAGACCTACACCCCACACAGCACATGGAGACAGACAGTCACAGACCTACACACTGCGCAACACATGAAGACAGACAGTCACAGACCTACACACTGTGCAACACATGGAGACAGACAGTCACAGACCTACACACCACACAACACATGGAGACAGACAGTCACAGACATACACACTGCACAACACATGGAGACACAGTCACAGACCTACACACCACAACACATGGAGACAGTCACAGACCTACACACCACACAACACATGGAGACAGACAGTCACAGACATACACACTGCGCAACACATGGAGACACAGTCACAGACCTACACACCACACACAGGGAGACAGTCACAGACACGCGATGCAGCAATTTATGTGTAAACACCTGTTGACCAGGGATTACGTATCACAACACCTGAATGATTTGCTGTGTATTTGCGGGTAGAAATATATCACAACAACGCTGTTCCATTAGGCGATCCACTTCGAGCACTGTATAAGGCAAATGTACAACAGTCACAGTGCCGCGTGATTGTGTCGACGTTCAGCTAGTTCGCTGGGCGATTGCAGGCTTTTAACAAGCGAAGGCAACGATCTAGATGGTACATATACTTTCCCGGTTTCACAAATGGAATGAATTTGACGCCAACACAGCGTTCAGGGTATCTATCATCCGTTTTACTTTGTCCCCAAGCACAGCGCTTGTTACTCGGTATTCTGAAAGATGCACGGGAATCTAGTTCCCACAAACAAGGGAAGTAACTCCCAGAGCCTCGATATGTGCATGAGGTCCATTAGCAGCTGCGCCATGATGGTAGGTTACAAAACTTCCGGTGCTATATGTTGGGGTATGTTTCGGGTCTGTGTTGAGGAGTGATTATCGCTAGATCGTGGCAAAAGGATGACATTAAAGCATGCAAAAAGTTTAATTAGATTTTAAAAACTAATAGAAAATAGTCATAATAGACTATTGTCACGTATACTTTCTGCACAAAACCCACAGAAGAGAAGTAAACAAACCACACCGTACATACCTAGCAGACGAACACAATCAAACAGTAGCCACTATGCCAGCAGACGATCGAGCTAGTGTGATATAATGTTTCATGTAAAGCTCGAATGAGTGGCAGCAGATAACTGTTTAGTTCTGGCTTGAATTGACTATTTCGTTTGCCTGGTCAGGCGGGGACAGAAAATTCACAAAACCCACAGAAGAGAAGTAAACAACCACACCATACATACCTAGCAGAGGAACATGATCGAACCGTAGCCACTATGCCAGCAGACGATCGAGCTAGTGTGATATAATGTAATGCTCGAATGAGTGGCAGCAGATAACTGTTTAGTTCTGGCTTGAATTGACTATTTCGTTTCCCTGGTTAGGCGAGGACAGAAAATTCATGATAATCGAGTCGATGAGTGCATAATCAACTTGCCCGCATTCGGCGTAATGTAACATGTAAGATTATGACAAGAAAATGGCATTAAAGCACAAAATAAAGTTTAATGACAACTAAATTCACCAATTATATTAATAACTGACCATTATTACACCTACAGCTAGTGCTCAAACCTTACATACAAAGCAAACAATACATACTGCGGGGAGTGTCCCGGTCACGCATCAAAACTCAGTGCACGAGTGATCGTTTCGCTTTCTCTTATTTGTTTATCTGCTCCGACATGGTAAGCTGGCTGTGCCAAGAAACCAACATCTAAAATAATTAGAGTTAGTTGATACATTTTTTGACTCACATGCGAAGCAAAAGTGAGTCTATGTACTGAGCCGTGTCGTCCGTCCGTCCGTCCGGGCGTCCGTCCGGGCGTCCGTCCGTCCGGGCGTAAAAAACTTAAACGTTGGATTTTTCTCAGAGACTATTAAGTCTATCAACACCAAATGTGGCATGATGGTGTATGATGACAAGTCCTCAAAAAACATACATAGTGACTTGACTTTGCTTCAAGGTCAAAGGAGCCATAAATGTGGTCTCAAAAACAGTCATTTTTCACATTTTCCCAATTTTCTCCCACGTAATTGAGAATGGCGACCTTAGCTACAAGTGGTATATAGGTCAAAGCAAGCCCTATCTTTTGATACCAGTTTGGTTGACCTTGCTTCAAGGTCAAGGTCACAGGAGCTCTTCAAAGTTGGATTGTATACATATTTTGAAGTGACCTTGACCCTGAACTATGGAAGATAACTGTTTCAAACTTAATAATTATGTGGGGCACATGTTATACTTTCATCATGAGACACATTAGTTCACATATCATCAAGGTCAAGGTCACTTTGACCCTTATGAAATGTGACCAAAATGGGGTAGTGAACCACTAAAAGTGACTATATCTCATGGTAGAAAGTGCCAATAAGCACCATTGTGCTTCCTATGTCTTGAATTAACAGCTTTGTGTTGCATGACCTTGGATGACCTTGACCTTGGGTCAAGGTCACATGTATTTTGGTAGGGAAAATGTGTAAAGCATTTCTTAGTGTATGATGTCATTAGTAGGTTTAGTTGTTTGACCTTGACCTTGAAGGTCACCTGAAGGTCAAGGTCATATAAAGGTCAAGGTCAAGCATGTGAGTCGTATGGGCTTTGCCCTTCTTGTTTTCTTTTTTGTCACATCATTCTGAGGCCCCAGCAAGTAGAAATGTAAAATTGTGGATGGTGAAACTTCTACACATGGAAAATAAAGTGTCAGAGATATAGGTGAAATTTATATCTCAGGCCTTTGTACAAGCACACTTTTCATGTAGAGTGTCATAGTTTTCCAGAATAAATAAAGATGATGAGTTCGTGAATAATAACTTGATTTCAAAGCAATACTGGAAACAAATCTCTCTGCGGCTTGGCACTTAAACATATTTTGAACAAAATCCCCAATGTTCATTAAGAAAAACGCATTAGTAGCTGAGATCCTGAAAACAAAGAGTGAGAAACAAAACTGAGAAAACGGCTGTCAACAGTTCATAACACAGTTTCATACTGAATCAAGTCCCTTCAAAAGTCATAACTTCCTTCTCAAACAAAACCACTCTCTGTTGATTAACGCCTGAATTCACGCATTTCCAGGTGACTAAGTACATATAATTACTTTGTGGAGATGAGTGCTCAGAGATGGGGAAAATGTAAAAGTCTGGAATGGCACCACATAAAGCATTTTTTGGTCATAAGTTGATCAGAATATCTCCTTAAAATTGTGTGAAAATATGTTTGGCAAAACCCCCCACCAAAAACACAACACAGACACAGACAAAAATGCTTTACTTTTTAATTGAAATACCCATGGCACGTCAACCTATGAGCTGTACACTCATATGCACACATATGGCCACTCAAACAATCATATAAAAAAAGCCTGAGATTTCTTTTTAGTATTTGTGCTGATGTGTAGTGGGCTAAGTAATGGACCAGTGTGTGTGTCTGTGTGTCCATGTGTGTGTCTGTGTGTGTGTGTGTCTGTGTGTTGTGTCTGTGTGTCTGTGTGTGTGGGCATGTGTGTGTGTCTCTGTGTGTGTGTGTGTATCTCTGTGTGTGTCTGTGTGTGTGTGTGTGTGTGCGTGTCTGTGTGCGCGTGTGTGGGCATGTGTGTGTGCGTGTCTGTGTATTGGTGTGTCTGTCTGTTTCTCTTTCTTTCTCTCTCTCTCACTTCATCTTTTTCTCTTTCTTTCTTTCTCTTTCTTTCTTTTCTCTCTCTCTCTCTCTCTCTCTCTCTCTCTCTTCTCTTTCATCTTTTTCTCTTTCTCTTTCTTTCTTTTCTCTCTCTCTCTCTCTCTCTCTCTCTCTCTCTCACTTCATCTTTTTCTCTTTCTCTTTCTTTCTTTCTTCTCTCTCTCTCTCTCTCTCTCTCTCTCTCTCTCTCTCTCTCTGTCTCTCCTCACTTCATCTCTTTTTCTCTTTCTTTCTTCCATACATTCATTCATTCATTCATTCAATCATTCATTCATTATACCCATTTATTCAGGTGGAGAACACGATTCGATGGAGGAAGAGGCTACACGAGGACGGGACACAGATGATTGATGAACACGGAGACGTGGGGCGGGAGAGCAACGCACGCATGGTGCGCTGGTCAGACGGCAGGTCAGTCTGTCATGATGAGATTAGTTCAGTCCCTCCCGTCATTATGTTCACACACACACACACACACACACACCCACCCCCCACCCCCCCACCACCACCCCCCCCCCCCCCCCCGACCCATAAGATATGAACAAATCTGCGTCCCCTTAACTCATATCATCCTACGCACTGAACATAATCCTTGATGAGGCATAGGTTCATTTGCAGAATTTTCCTCATTGTAAGAGGGCAAGATCTAATTCAGAGAAGTATAATAAATTTTATAGCTTTAGTACTTTTAAAAATATGATTCTTCTCAATAGTCAGTTTTCCTGTGATTCCAGGGATGAGACTCACTTCAAATGCCGTGTCTTGAACGAGGTAAAAATGGAGCGTTTCGACCCCAGTAATGCGTTCCTTTTTTGGAATGAAAACTTTGAGCTCCCACAGAGCAGTCACATGACCTCCCCTGCACGAACACACTGACCGCAAGCGGTCGACCAACAATGCTGATGAAGGCATCTTTTTAAAGATGGGGAGTTGGCGCAGTATCTCGACCTGTTGGCAGTTTGTGCGAGGCGACTAGGTGCAGTCCCTGCTTGGAATGACTTGATTGACTGTTATTTTCCATCACCTACCCAAGCAGTGGCATGTATGCTTACATGTGTGCCAGCAAGTGCATGCATGGACATGTGCACACACATACACAAGCACACACTTTCACACATGCTTAGAGAGAGAGAGATTGAGAGATTGATTGACTTTTATTGGGGCCGACGACCCAAGGTTCAATATACAGTTGAAAAATTCCCGATATGATATATACATGTAGAATTACATTAGAACATTCCTCATTTTATACAAGTCGTGGACGTGAACACTGAACATTATCCTGCCTGCAATGCTCAATTCAAACTGATTTAAAACATTCCATTTTAAAATAGTATATATACAAACCCAGTAACAAATTCATCCCTGAGGTACCTTAAGGGAACGCCATCCACAATTGACAAGATCACAGGTCAATTACGTGATGGACAATTACCAGCACTGTCTAAATACGAGTTTGGGGGGAAAGTTTCTTCTCCCGAAGATTGAGTGCATAGTACACATACATGGCCACATCTCGTATGCACATTGTACTCGATGAATTCATTAGTTGTGCACATGTATAATACGTCCCTGTGTAAATATGTTTTTGGATATATTTCTTTCGAAGATCTGCATAGGTAGTACATTTTAACAGTACATGTTCCTCATTTTCGACTTCTGGACAAAAGGGGCACTTCATGTCCTCGTCTATCTGGTTGTAACGATGTCTGTTACACTTCAGATCATTTAACCCGTATCTAAATCTTACAAAGGCATCACGGAATTTCTTAATTGTAATTGCGCGTAGATACTCTTCAGATCCGAAGGTGGTTTTGAATGAGCAGTACCAATGGTACCTCTCGCTTAGAATATTACTGTCGTGCCATTCTTGTTTGTGGCAATCTCTAAGCCTCTGTTTCCATGCTCGTAAAAACCCATTTTCGTTGCCAACACCACCATTTAGCCAAACGTTGGTGAATCCGAATTTCGACAAACAGTCCTCAATGATAGCTGCCCAGTTTCTAGATCTAGGAATTGAGGATTTTGATAGCGAAAGGTATGCTTGTTTCGGTAGCCTACTGATTGGCATTTTACATACTTTCAGCCAGTATTTGATGGCCCTCGTGCACCCTGAAATGGACAGGGGATACCTTCCTAAATCGCCATAAACCATGTGGTTAGGCGTTCGATTGTCGAGATTTAAGATTTTTTTGCAAGCAAAACCGTGGGCTTTTTCTACAATATCAGATTTGCTCATGCCCCATACTTCAGAACCATATAGCAAGAGTGATTGCACCTGTGAATCAAACATTTTAAAATATACGGACGTGCTAAGACTTTGTAAACTCCACATTGTCTTTAGTAGCTGTACAACTCTTTGTTTCCCTTTGGTTGCTAAGTCAGCTAAATGGACATTTGAGGACAGTCTAGTAGTGAAAGTAAAACCTAAGTACTTGTAGTTGTTCACTACTTCCAGCCTTCTACCTGCCAGAAACCATCGCTCCCCCTGAGCTAAGTGGCCTCCTTTCCTAAAAACCATTACCATGGTTTTTTGACTCACATGCGAAGCAAAAGTGAGTCTATGTACTGAGCCGTGTCGTCCGTCCGTCCGGGCGTCCGTCCGTCCGTCCGGGCGTCCGGGCGTAAAAAACTTAAACGTTGGATTTTTCTCAGAGACTATTAAGTCTTTCAACACCAAATGTGGCATGATGGTGTCACAGGAGCCATAAATGTGGTCTCAAAAACAGTCATTTTTCACATTTTCCCAATTTTCTCCCACGTTATTGAGAATGGCGACCTTAGCTACAAGTGGTATATAGGTCAAAGCAAGCCCTATCTTTTGATACCAGTTTGGTTGACCTTGCTTCAAGGTCAAGGTCACAGGAGCTCTTCAAAGTTGGATTGTATACATATTTTGAAGTGACCTTGACCCTGAACTATGGAAGATAACTGTTTCAAACTTAATAATTATGTGGGGCACATGTTATACTTTCATCATGAGACACATTAGTTCACATATCATCAAGGTCAAGGTCACTTTGACCCTTATGAAATGTGACCAAAATGGGGTAGTGAACCACTAAAAGTGACTATATCTCATGGTAGAAAGTGCCAATAAGCACCATTGTGCTTCCTATGTCTTGAATTAACAGCTTTGTGTTGCATGACCTTGGATGACCTTGACCTTGGGTCAAGGTCACATGTATTTTGGTAGGAAAAATGTGTAAAGCATTTCTTTGTGTATGATGTCATTGGTAGGTTTAGTTGTTTGACCTTGACCTTGAAGGTCACCTGAAGGTCAAGGTCATATAAAGGTCAAGGTCAAGCATGTGAGTCGTACTAAGTCAGCTAAATGGACATTTGAGGACAGTCTAGTAGTGAAAGTAAAACCTAAGTACTTGTAGTTGTTCACTACTTCCAGCCTTCTACCTGCCAGAAACCATCGCTCCCCCTGAGCTAAGTGGCCTCCTTTCCTAAAAACCATTACCATGGTTTTTTCCAAGTTGACCCTCAGGCCCAAGGACAGGGACACTTGAGCTAAATTGTTCAACTGGTTTTGTAAGCCTGCAGCCGTTGTCGAAAGAAGGACAATATCGTCAGCAAACAAAAGGGAAAATATTTCATGCATATTAGGTAAGAGTTGGATTCCATGTTTTCCTAACTTTTGTACATGAAGAGCGACGATGTTGATATACAGGGAAAAAATTTCGGGCTCTCTAATGCCCCCTGCTTCACGCCCGCAGGACACTGAAAGAAGTCTGACGTGATGTTATTCCATCTTACACAGGCTTCCACATTGGCATACATAGCTTGCAACATTTTGATAAATTTGGTTGAGAGACCAGAGTTCTTAAGGATTCTCCAGAGTTGCCTTCTGTCGACTGAATCAAATGCTTTCTCATAGTCGACAAAAGCCGCAAAAAGTTTCCCCCGACCGTCACCGTACACATGTTTTAAGGCCATGCAATGAAGAGTAAAAACATGGTCAATGGTTGAGTATTGGGATCTGAAACCTGCTTGCTCTCTGCAGATAATATCCTCGTCATCCACCCAACAATGTAACCTTTGAGTCAGAATGTAAGTAAATGCCTTGCTCAGTGTGCTAAGCAATGAAATTCCTCTGTAGTTGTTGGGGTCTTGCTTGTCTCCCTTTTTATGAATGGGCACTACGACGGATCGGGACCATTCTCGGGGGAAATACTGAGTTTCAAAAAGGGTATTGAAAAATTTCGTTAGAAAAGGTGCCACCTTGTCACAACTGGCTTTGTAGCACTCGCCTGGTATGTTGTCTAGCCCTGGGGATTTCCTAGATTTTATTCTTTGGAGAGCGGCCTTCACCTCAGCTGTTGATATCGGGTCATCGAGGGTAGAGTTGGAGACAACTGTCTCAGCCGTTACAGCCTCGCAAGTGTCGCGCTCAATTCTAGAGTGCATTTCGCAACGACCTAGATAAACTTGTTCAAAATGCATTTTCCATGTATGTATGTCAATGTCCACTTTAGCAGAATATTTGCTTGTTGTATTTCTCACTAGGGACCAAAACGTACTTGGGTCTTTGCTGTTCGTAAGCTTATTTCTGACTGTGTCGAAGTGATTTTTTTTCTTCATTCGAATTAATGTTTTGTAAGATTTCCTATTGGTTAGGTATTTCTCTTTATGTAGTGAGAAGTTAGTTTTTCTAAATTGTAGGAGCCACTTTCTAGTCTCATGTTTTGCCGCATGACACTCACTATCAAACCAGACGGGTTGGCGTCTGGTCCTCAGGGGGTTGGTAGACACCTTCCTCTCCATACATTTTGCACAAGAAAGGATAGCCGAGTTAAACAACTGAAGGGCCGTTTCAACAGATGTGTCTATCATGTTAAAAGCTTTCTCTAGCTGCATCTCAAACTCGGGGGAACTCATACTTTCCAAAAATTCATTAGCCTTTGTTGAGTCCCAGTATGTTTTAGTTACATAGGTAATTTTTGGAATTACATCTGAGAACTTGTTGTTTACATGCCCTATTTGGATCTCTAGTGGCATGTGATGACTTTCTATCCTATGATTGACAACGAGATCTACTGGATTACAATAGCCAGCATCTATTAAGCAGTAGTCAATGACACTGTCACCATGGGGCGATAAGTAGGTGTATCGTCCCTCGCCGTCACCATGGGTACATCCATTTAATATCAAGAGACCATGAATCAGACATAGACTTTTCAGGATGTCGCCAAAACTGTTGACAGCATTATCCTGGGACCTTCTGGTCTGCCTAAGGTTGGGACATTTATATTCGTTGTCCTCCTCCCGCCAAGCGACATCATCATCCTGAACAGTACTCACACTCCGTATATCCCAGTTCCCTACTCTTGCGTTTAAATCTCCACAGATTATTAGGGACGATTTCGGGAAGGATTCTTGGCATCGGAGAATAGCGTCTTCTAGGTGAGTGATGCTGCACTTTGTATCCCTACTCGTATAGTACGGAGAATCTTTTGGAGGAACGTAGATGCATAGAATAACAATATCAGCAAAGTTTGAAACCCTGAGAGCAAGCAGATTGTCAACATTAAGGTTTACAACAGATACACACTGAGCAATTGACTTTTTAACCAGCACAGCCACTCCTCCCGATCTGCGACCGTGTTTGGAGAGTTTCCTAGCTGCGGCATGAAACACGATGTAGTTATCGGAGTATGTTGAGAAGTCAAAGTTTTCACAGGTGAAGGTCTCTACTAAGCAGCAAATGTCGAAAGATGAAAGGTAGTCGGAGAACCCCGGCCCGCCCAGTTTCGACGCGAGACCTTCAACGTTCCACGAAAGCATGCGCA
>JAWQFJ010023549.1:0-63979 GCA_034096865.1 Theodoxus fluviatilis | reverse complement strand
GAGAGAGATGATTGATTGATTGATTCTTTATTTATCAAGGATGAAATTTTAGGCATTTCTGCCTTTCTTACAAATTGTCCTTGCTCATAAAGAAATGAAAACATTGATAATTAAGACACAAAATACACAGTAGCTAATCTATGTACAACAGTTGGTAAGATATATGAAGAATATGATCAACAATGACAAAGATTTTAGTATATGTCTTTGACAGCTGTCAGCTCAGTGAGTCTTTAAGATCAAGCAATACGTGTCATATGTACAGGCGACAGAAGTGAGATCATCTGAATAGATAATCACGTATGGATGCTTTAAAAGACTTCAAGGAAGTATTGTTCCTAAGGTGCAATGGAAGTGTATTCCATATCATAACACCTGAATATGTAATACTGCCTTTGAAAATGTCTATTCTAGGTTGTGGTAGAATGAAAGTGTTGCGAGATAGTGAATGGCTTGTTTGGGGACGAATGAAGAGATCAGTAAGATACTTTGGTGCTTGTGAATGAGCAATTTTGTGCATAAGGATGCATTTATTGAGGACTAGGAGGTGTTTTTGGTCAAGGGTAGTAGTAAGCCATAGATTTTTTATCTTATCATCCGTAGCACAATGTTGAGTCACGGAACAGGGTAACCTTGGCAGCTCGTACGGTTACCCCCATGTGATTAATTCTCTGGTTCACAGTGCACTGACCGTCAGAGCCAGCCCATTCTACAGAGCGCCAATGCACAATTAAATAATGGGAATTTTATGTGGTGTCGCGAAAGCAAACAGTATTGTCAGGCATTATGGCTGATGTGTTGTGACTAAACATGACCTCAGTTTGGAGAGAAGGAAAACGTGTGTTACTAGGAAGAGTTATTTTGGGCCTAAGCGCAATTTGAACATGTTGTTCCCAACGTTAGTTGTTCAGTTAAACACAATGTGGGCCTATAGCGACATCCGAGTGCTGTCCAGAGAATCTTGCTCCATGAGTGTGTCCATCTATCGTTATCCTAGGCCAATTCGTCTGTCTACAATCCCACAATCCATCGATGGATTGAGGGATTGAAGACAGAACATTGAGCAAGATTCTGAACACAGAGTGCTAGGCATAATTGTTGATGAACAACTAACTTGGGAACAACATGTCAATTCCTTATGCAAAACTATTGCTAAGAACATTTTCCTTCTCTCCAAACTGAGGCATTTTGTCACCACCAATGCATGCATAATGTTTTTTCACGCACACATAAATTCCCATATTAATTTTGCATCTGTAGTATGGGATGGCTCTATGGCAGTGCACTTGAACAAGATTAAATCACTGTACAGACGAGCTGCCAAGGTTACCATTTCCGACTCAACATTGTCTACGGATGAAAAGATAAAAAATCTTGGCTTACTACCCTTCCAAAAACACCTCGTCCTCAATAAATGCATCCTTATGCACAAAATTGCTCATTCACAAGCACCAAAGTATCTTACTGATCTCTTCATTCGTCCCCAAACAAGCCATTCACTATCTCGCAACACTTTCATTCTACCACAACCTAGAATAGACATTTTCAAAGGCAGTATTACATATTCAGGTGTTATGATATGGAATACACTTCCATTGCACCTTAGGAACAATACTTCCTTGACGTCTTTTAAAGCATCCATACGTGATTATCTATTCAGATGATCTCACTTCTGTCGCCTGTACATATGACACGTATTGCTTGATCTTAAAGACTCACTGAGCTGACAGCTGTCAAAGACATATACTAAAATCTTTGTCATTGTTGATCATATTCTTCATATATCTTACCAATTGTTGTACATGGATTAGCTACTGTGTATTTTGTGTCTTAATTATCAATGTTTTCATTTCTTTATGAGCAAGGACAATTTGTAAGAAAGGCAGAAATGCCTAAAATTTCATCCTTGATAAATAAAGAATCAATCAATCAATCAATCTCTCTCTCTCTCTCTCTCTCTCTCTCTCTCTCTCTCTCTCTCTCTCTCTCTCTCTCTCTCTCTCTCTCCCTCCCCCCCCTCTCTCTCTCTCTCTCTCTCTCTCTCTCTCTCCCCCCGCCATACTGCCTTCATTGACACACATTTATAATGTGTGTATAAGAAACAGTATCTTCCCGTCTCGTCTTCAGCAGACCAAGGTCATTCCACTGCCTAAATCTAAGACTGCTTCAGTACCCGATGATTAACGTCCCATCTCAAGTTTGCTATAAACCACTAGAAAGACACGTTCACAAACATCTTTTCTCGTATCTTGACCAATTTGACTTATTATATCAATTGCAATCCGGCTTTCGTTCCCATCATTCCTGCCAAACTGCTTTATCCTTCCTGGTGAACGACTGGCTATCAGCCATAAACATCCGCAAACTGTCTGGCACCATTTTCTTGGACCTGAAAAGGGCATTTGACCTAGTCGACTACGAACTTCTCCTTGATAAACTCTCGATGTACTTGAAAAATCCAACATCAGTCTCCTTTTTCCGATCTTACTTGACACATAGAAGCCAATGTGTCTATGTCAACGGATTGTATTCCTCGAGACGAATCGTAAAGTCAGGGGTTCCATAAGGCTCAATTTTAGGTCCATTGCTCTTCAGCTTGTATATCAATGATCTTCCATTGAGTATATCAAATGAAAGTATCAAATGCACGATGTTTGCAGATGACACCATTATCAGCGTAAGCGACAGAATAATAAATTCCATCGAATGCGTGTAGCGGCCAAAACAGTAACCTGGCCAAAACAGTAACCGGAAGTCATCGCAGAGTTATCTGCGAGGGACGTGCTGAAAATTCAACTCTAAAAAGAGACGGCACCCGCCACTCCGCCTGACTGATTTGGCACGCCCGGGGAGTTATGCTAAGATCCGGCCGCGTAAATATATCTGCGTTTTGTGACAAACGTCTTTCTCGGCGGTACTGTACTCCATGCACCTTAACGGTGCGCGTGATTCGGGTGTAATCTTAAGTTTATTGGCGCTGCTGAAATGGTCGAAGTCGGAAACATTCGGAACGTCATTTAGCTTAAGATTACACCCGAATCACGCGCACCGTTAAGGTGCATGGAGTACGGTACCGCCGAGCAAGACGTTTGTCACAAAACGCAGATATATTAACGCGGCCTGATCTTAGCATAACTCCCCGGGCGTGCCAAGTCAGTCAACGGTCGCGTTTTATAAAACCAGACTACAAAAAGACTACAGGGAGGTGACTCCCATATTATTTCCGGCAGGGGAGACGGCTTTGCACGGGAAAAAACTTTTTTGAACGCTACATCATGTGTTAAACTACACAAATGCACCAAAACCTCGTAAAGCAACTAATGCGTCGTTTGTCGGAATATATTCCATGCGAAGAACAGGTGCAGGAGCGGTAAATCGTATAAAGAGAGAGCCGAGCAGATAACTCTGCGATGACTTCCGGTTACTGTTTTGGCCAGGTTACTGTTTTGGCCGCTACAATGCGCCCTGAACGTTACCCTTGATGATTTACAAAAACAATGGTGTTCATCAAATAGAATGGTTATAAACCCCTCAAGAACCAAGTGCATGATCCTAAATACAAGACAAAAACGTCAACGACAACCCTTAACCATCAACCTTATGCTAGAAAATGAAATCATTGAGCAAGTCTCAGAACACAGAGTGCTGGGCATAATTGTTGATGAACTATTAACTTGGGAACAACATGTCAATTCCTTATGCAAAACTATTGCTAAGAACATTTTCCTGCTTTCTAAACCGAGGCATTTTGTTAACACCGATGCATGCGCAATGTTTTTCACGCACACATAAATTCCCATATTAATTTTGCATCTGTTGTATGGGATGGCTCCATGGCAGTGCACTTGAACAAGATTAAATCACTGTACAGACGAGCTGCCAAGCTTATTATTTCCGACTCCACATTGTCTACGGATGAAAAGATCAGAAATCTTGGCTTACTACCCTTCCAAAACACCTCGTCCTCAATAAATGCATCCTTATGCACAGAACTGCTCATTCACGCGCACCGAAGTATCTTACTAATCTCTTCGTTCGTCCCCAAACAAGCCATTCACTATTTCGCAACACTTTCATTTTACCACAACCTAGAGTAGACATTTTCAAAGGCAGTATTACATATTCAGGTGTTATGATATGGAATACACTCCCATTGCACCTAAGGAACAATACTTCCATGACGTCTTTTAAAGCATCCATACGTGATTATCTATTCAGATGATCTCACTGTTGTCGCCTGTACATATGACACGTATTTACTTGAACTTGAAGACTCACTGAGCTGACAGTTGTCAAAGGCATCTACTAAAATCTTTGTCATTGTTGATCATATTCTTCATATACCTTACCAACTATTGTACATAGATTAGTTACTTTTTTTTCTTATCTATCCATGTTTTTATTTCTTTATGAGCAAGGACAATTTGTAAGATAGGCAGAAATGCCTAAAATTTCATCCTTGGTAAATAAAGAACCAATCAATCAATCTCTCTCTCTCTCTCTCTCTCTCTCTCTCTCTCTCTCTCTCTCTCTCTCTCTCTCTCTCTCTCTCTCTCTCTCTCTCTCTCCCTCCCCCTCCTCCTCCTCCCCCTCCCCCCTTCCCTTCCCCCAAGATGGCATTACGAATTGTTACGGTGAATTCCTGATAAACTTGTGCCTTGTCCATCGGCTTGTCATCTTAAATGGATGCACAGGTGATGATACGTTTGGTCGCTCTACATATCTATCTCCTCACCTTGACAGTGTCATCGACTACTGTTTAAATGATGCCAATTCCTCAAATTGCGCAGTTGATCTTGTTGTTGGCGATAGGGTGGAAAGTCATAATATGCCACTGGAAAGTGCGTTAGTGCCCGTAAAAGAACAGATTTCGGATGTAACAACAAAAAGGTTTTATGTATCTCAACTACGATGGTACCCAACAAAAGTAAGTATATATTTTTGGAGAACACGGGAAAACCTAACTTCAACGAGCAGCTCGGAGATGCGTCTAAAATGTTAGATATCTCGTTTGAATCTGTTCTTCAGCTATTCAACTCGAACACTCTCTCTTGTGCTCAACCTATGAAAAAGAAAGTTTCCCAGAAGCGATATTTAACTAAAAGACGATCTGTTTGGTACAACCGTGAATGTCAAATTGCAAAAGGTAAGGTTAGAAGATCCCTCAATCAGTATAGGAAGACGTCTCTATATATCCCTACATAAAGAAATATACCTTACTAACAGACAGGCGTACAAAAATTCTATTCGTGCAAAGAAAGAGCATTATTTCAACTTAACGAGTGACAAACTAGTAAACAGCATTAAAATTTCACGCACAGTTTGGTCACGTGAGAAATGTTAAATGCAGAGCCTCTGTAAATGTTAATATCGAAATGACCTTTTGGAAAAACATTTTGAAAAACCCTTCTATGTAACTGTAATGTAAATTTAATGACAGAAGGTGTCTCCAGGGAAACAGTGAATGAAAAGATCACCGTTACCAATTCCATTCTAGATGATCCCATATCCATAGACGAAGTGAGGCTCTTCACAAAATAAGACCAAAAAAGTCGCCAGGTCTGAACAAAATCCCAGATGAATGCTACAAAGTGGGTAGTTACAAAATAGTTTCCTTCTTGACACATTTTTTCAATGTCCTGTATAGCTCCGGCTACTTTCCATGGGAATGGTCCCGCTCAGTTAGAATCCCTCTGCATAGAAAGGGTGACAAGCTGGACCCTAACAACTACAGAGGAATTTCGCTACAATACCCCTAGTAAAGTGTTTGCTTCGATTTTGACACAACGATTATGTTTTTGGGCAGAAGAAGATAAAATTTGCACAGAACAGTCAGGTTTTAGATCTGAATATTCAACTATTCATCAAGTGTTTATCCTATACTGCATAATTCTAAGGCATGTTTATGGTGAGGGACGAGGGAAGTTTTTGTTTTGTTTTTGTGGATTATAAAAAAGCGTGTGACTCTGTATACAGGAAACAACTATGGAATATTCTTGAAAAGACAGGTATATTTCCACTAAATTTAATGTTACAAGCTATATATGCAAATGTCGAAGTGTGCGTCAGATGGAATAATATTACGTCAGACTTCTTCAAATGTCCCTCGGGTGTGAAACAGGAGGTAAAAGAGAGCCCGATAATTTTTTTCCTTTATATCAACATGGTAGCAAACTATATTCGTAAAATGGGTAAACATGGGATCCAACTACAACCATATGCCTGAAATCTTTGCTCCGTTATTCGCTGACGATATATGTTCTTTTTCAACAACACCCTCAGGCCTACAAAACCAGTTAAACAATCTTGCTTATATATATATATGTATGGGTCTGAGAGTAAACTTGAACAAAACCAAGATATGGTCTTCCAGAAGGGAGGTCATCTTGCCAAGGGGGAAAGATGGCGTCTAGCCGGCAGGAACTTGGAGGTAGGGAATAATTTTAAGTGCCTAGGATCTGTTGCTTTCATTAGCTAATTAGTGGTCCTTTTGACAGGTATAGAACAAAAACTTAAGGAGTCCGGTGAATATAAGGTGAAATGAGACACTTTTCGCGTTCAAGTGACTTGTGGGTATTCCAACGTTTAACATCTACATGAAATCAGTATCGTTGCACCTTCAAAATCAACATTCATCATACGGATTTCCATTTGCATATATATATATATATATATATATATATATATATATATATAGAGAGAGAGAGAGAGAGAGAGAGAGAGAGAGAGAGAGAGAGAGAGAGAGAGAGAGACAGAGACAGAGAGAGAGACAGACAGAGACAGAGACAGAGAGACAGAGACAGAGAGACAGAGACAGAGAGAGAGAGAGAGAGAGAGAGAGAGAGAGAGAGAGAGAGAGAGAGAGAGAGAGAGAGAGAGAGAGAGAGACAGAGAGAGAGACAGAGAGAGAGAACGAACGAACGAACGAACTTTATTTTACAAGGGTAGTGAATTAGGCAGTATTGCCTTTCTTACGTTCAGCCCTTGAGGCAAAATATTCAAATGTAGGTAAGAGAGAGAGAGAGAGAGAGAGAGAGAGAGAGAGAGAGAGAGAGAGAGAGAGAGAGAGAGAGAGAGAGAGAGGGGGGGGGCTGGGGAAAGGGGAGGAAGGGAAGAGAGAATGAGAGTAAGAGGGTGGGTGGGTTGGAGAGAGAGGGTGGGTGGGTTGGAGAGAGAGGGTGGGTGGGATGGAGAGAGAGGGTGGGGGAGAGGGAGGGAGGGAGGGAGGAGAGAGAGAGAGAGAGAGAGAGAGAGAGAGAGAGAGAGAGAGAGAGAGAGAGAGAGAGAGAGAGAGAGAGAGAGAGAGAGAGAGAGAGAGAGAGAGAGAGAGAGAGAGAGAGAGAGAGAGAGAGAGAGAGAGAGAGTCAGTATAATTATCGCAAGAATTATACATTTGCAATTTCTTAAACATACTAAAATGGATAGATAGTGTATCAGCGAAGCAAAATTTAAGTATGGAACTTGAAGTGACTACAATGACATATATACATAAAAAGCAATTTCTTAAACATCCAAATGTTAAAAACAAATACATACATGTAGGCCAAAGCCTCTTGGTGTACACTCCCTCCCCTACTCTCCCACCCCCAATCAGCCGGAACCCCTCCAATATTTCAGCCAGGGATGGCTTGAAGTAAGTGAAGAATGGACAATGTAAAATACACACTTAGCCGTTCCAATGTCTAGGCGTCAGATGAAAGCATGGAAAACTATGTCATAGGATGATGCCTGAGAATGGTGCGAATTTTGTCTTTGAACATAGGCAAAGATTTGATACATTTAATGTCATCAGGCAGTGTATTCCACAGAGCAGCCCCAGAGTAAGATAGGCTCGATTTGAACAAATCGATGCGAGGCTGTGGCAGGAGAAATTTGTCATGTCCTCTGAATGATGACTGCTCAAATAGTTTGGTTAGATATTCTGGTGTTTTGCCATCTTTTACCTTTTTCACAAGCACACACTTATTGAGAGAGAGAGAGAGAGAGAGAGAGAGAGAGAGAGAGAGAGAGAGAGAGAGAGAGAGAACGAACGAACGAACGAACTTTATTTTACAAGGGTAGTGAATTAGGCAGTAGTGCCTTTCTTACATTCAGCCCTTGAGGCAAAATATTCAAATGTGGTGAGATATATATATATATATATATATATATATATATATATATATATATATATAGAGAGAGAGAGAGAGAGAGAGAGAGAGAGAGAGAGAGGGGAGCTGGGGAAAGGGGGAGGAAGGGAAGAAGGTGGGGGGGTAGCTGGGGAAAGGGGGAGGAAGGGAAGAAGGTTGGTGGGTTGGATAGAGAGGGTTGGGGAGAGGGTGGGGGAGAGGGAGGGAGGGAGGGAGGAGAGAGAGAGAGAGAGAGAGAGAGAGAGAGAGAGAGAGAGAGAGAGAGAGAGAGAGAGAGAGAGAGAGAGAGATAGTCATTATAATTATCGCAAGAATTATACATGTACAAGTTCTTAAACATACTAAAAATGGGTAGATAGTGTACCAGAGAAGCAAATTTTAAATATGGAACTTGAAGTAAGTACAATGACATATGCATAAAAAACAATTTTCTAAACATCAAAATGTTAAAAACAAATAACATACAAGTAGGTCATAGCCTCTTGGTGTACACTCCCTCCCCTACTCCCCCACCCCCAATCAGCCGGAACCCCTCGATAGTTCAGCAGGGGAGGCCTGAAGTAAGCATATATGTGAGGAATGGACTACACAAATACACACTTAGCCGTTCCACTGTCTAGACGCCAGATGAAAGCGTGGAAAACTATGTCATAGGATGATGCCTGAGAATAATGCGAATTTTGTCTTTGAACATAGGCAAAGATTTGATACATTTTATGTCATCAGGCAGTGTATTCCACAGAGCAGCCCCAGAGTAAGATAGGCTCGATTTGAACAAATCGATGCGAGGCTGAGGCAGGAGAAGTTTGTCACGTCCTCTGAATGATGACTGCTCAAATAGTTTGGTTAAATATTCTGGTGTTCGGCCATCTTTTACCTTTTTCACAAGCACACACTTATTGAGCTGCAGATGCTTATGGAGAGGCAAAATGTCAAGCATTTCCATTTTCTTTTCAGTGCTGAGAGATTTATTTGGGACCATAAGCTTAGAAGCTCTTCTGTAAAGTGAATTAACTCTCTTCAAATTAGCTTCACTACAGTTATCCCACAATGTTGATGCGTAATTGATGTGTGATATGATGTGGGCACTGAAAAAGATTTTGCAGGTTTCCGTGTCTACAAAGTGCCTCAGCTTTGACAGTAGAAAGAGATTGCTTGAAATCTTTTTGCACATTAGATTTATGTGTGAATTCCAGTCTAACTGTTCGTCAATCAGAGAGAGAGAGAGAGAGAGAGACAGACAGACAGACGGACAGACAGACAAACAGACAGACAGACAGACAGACAGACAGACAGAGCGAATGGGGTGGGGGGGTGGGGGAGGAGGGTGGGGGAGGAGGGAGGAAATACCCAAAGGGAGGTAACTCTTCTGTATTAGTAAATTTCTGGAGTGGTGTCCCTTTTATCACATGATCTCATTATGTTAGTTGTTGGTGTTTTGATGCAGGATGTGGGAAGACTGCAGCAGTGCAGGCTGATTGAAGCGCAATTTTCATCCGACATCTGACACGCAATGGCGGAGAAGCAGAGCAGGTGACATTATATCATCTCTTGGTGCATTGTATGGCACATGCGTCATCCTTGTGAAACAAAGAGCTC
This sequence comes from Theodoxus fluviatilis, assembly GCA_034096865.1. Classification (NCBI taxonomy): domain Eukaryota; kingdom Metazoa; phylum Mollusca; class Gastropoda; order Cycloneritida; family Neritidae; genus Theodoxus; species Theodoxus fluviatilis. Next base: position 54,251 of record JAWQFJ010023549.1, on the reverse strand, counting down.
TTTCTCTTCTTGGCAACTCACGAAGGAGATGCGAAGATGGCATGGTGTTGGTTTTGTTTTTGGAATTCCTTTCGTCTGCGACCGATATTTTGGACTTACACTTTGTGGCATCTTAGATATTGACGTCGTTTTTTATTATGTGGCTGCGTTTGAGCAAGTGAGTTCTAATCGACTGCAGCAGTATGCGCACATTACGCTACTGATCGATGATTCGATCCCAATTGTATTGTCTGCGGAGAATGCACTTTGCAGGTGTGGTAGTTAACCTTTTCACCTAGTTCTCAACCAAGCAACTCGTGACTCAAGTGCGTTGAATGTGTTGACTTCAGTGAACGCAATCTGTCTTCTTCTCACAGACCCTCAGCACACTGTTCCACCTGTCTCTGTGTGTGTGTGTGTGTGTGTGTGTGTGTGTGTGTGTGTGTGTGTGTGTGTGTGTGTGTGTGTGTGTGTGTTTTTGTGTGTGTGTGTGTGTGTGTGTGCGCGCGCGCGCGCGCGCGTGTTTGTGTGTTAATTCCTGTGATCTTGCCATGTATTTTAACGTTTACTACTCCTTTTTTCAGATTGTTGCAAGCGGCAACTACAAACGATTGTCAGACTGTGAAGGAAATACTGAAAACGCGATTGGTCAGTGAAGATGAGCAGAGGGCAACCCTTTTCCTGGCATGCTGTACAGGATGCTGTGTGTGTGCAGTGTCCGTTCTGGAGTCTGGCATTTCAATCGAGTCAAGGGATGAGGAAGGCTATACACCGTTGCTGCTGTCAGCTAAGCTGGGACATTCTGATCTAGTCAAACTCTTCCTGCGTTGGGATAGCCAGGCTGATGCCCAGGGGGGTCCCTTAGAGAACACTGCCCTGCACTATGCAGCTTCAGAGGGGTACCAGGAGTGCTGCAGGGCCCTTATTGCTGGTGGAGCTGATGTGAATGCACGAAACATCCAGGAAGACACTCCTCTCATTCTTGCCTCCATGCATGGTCACCTCTCCATCATCAGAATCCTCCTAGGTAGCAATGCCTCAGTCAGAAGGAGAGGATACCATGAAAGAACTGCCCTCCACTGTGCCACAGAGAATGGACACCTCAGCATTTGCAAACTCTTGCTCAATTCAAAAGCAGATCTAGAAGAAGAGGACACTTTTGGCAATACACCACTGATCTGTGCTGCGGAGAAAGGATATGTGGAGTTGATGAAGCTTTTTTTCAGCCGAGGCTGTGATGTCAACAAGATGAGTCACATCGCTGCTACAGCCCTCCATTATGCTGCCCAGCATGGGGATGTTGCAAGCTGTGAGCTGCTGCTGGAAAACAATGCAGAAATTGATGCTCAGGACATCCGTCGCTTCTCTCCACTGATGATGGGGTCTCTGAATGGCCACGACGAGGTGGTCCGACAGCTAATCAATTGGAAGTGCAATGTTAACATGGTGGCCTACAACAAGCGCTCAGCTCTGCACCTGGCTGCTGAGCGGGGCAAGCTGAAGTGTTGCTGTCTGCTGCTGCAGGCGGGTGCTCACATTGATGCCCAGGACTCCATGGGGTGCACACCTCTGCATGTGGCTGCCCACAAGGGGCAGATCCAAGTCATGAAATACCTGCTGGACAATGGAGCTGATAGCACCAGGCGCCCCTTCAATGGAAACAGCCTGCTTCACCTTGCCGCTGCAGGGGGTAGCGTGGACTGTGTGCAGGAACTTATCCTCATGGGTCTTAAAGTCAATGATCTCAACAACGACGGGGACACCCCACTGATCTGTGCAGTAAATGCCAAGCAGGTCAATACTGCCCGCATCCTCCTTGATGCCGGCTGCTTGACAGACACTCTTGGGCAGCATGGCATGACTGCCCTCAATATGGCAGTGTTCTACAACCACTCCATCCTGACCTCACTGCTGCTGGAGTATGGTGCTGACCCAGACATCGAGGATGATGCAGGCACCTTGCCACTCTGGTTTGCTGTGGACGGTGCATCACCCCAGGTCGTCAAGATGCTTGTTGGTGCCAACAGCAAGTTCCATGTCAGGTCCTCCCTGAACACCACGTGTGGGCCCTGCAGTCCAGTCGAGCATGCTGCACATAAAATGCGCCTCCGAGTCCTCCAGTACTTGGTCAGCGCCTACTGTGAGCCAGCCAGTAATGCTCTCCAGGACCACCTCCCTGCCCTGGTGTCCTCTGGAACCCTGTCTCCAGCCTTTTTGAGCTCCACAAGAGACCTAGTCCAAATGCCCAACACACTGCTGGAGCTGTGCCGGTGCAGGATCCGCAGCCTCATGGGCAAGGGTGGCAATGTGTCTGCTAAGATTGCACAGGTCAAGCTGCCAGCCATGCTGCAGGAATACCTGAACTTCAGCGAGTTCACAGAGGCTGTTAACTGACTCTGAGGGTGGATTAGGCAGTTGTGGTTGAGAACCGTAGGCACAGATAGTGGTGTGTTAGTGTTGCATGAAAGCTGAATCCGTAGTTACAGACAGCTCTGTAATAGAATTGCATGCATTGTCTTTCCAGGGTTCCTGGCGGCTGTTGATGTATTGATAGGCTTTCAGCTTCTTGTGATAATATGCCATGTAACAGCTGTTGACTATTGATCTAATATTTAGATGGTTTTATGTGTATTAGATATATTATATACATATATGGCATATATATATATATATATATATATATACGTATATATATATATATACATATATATATATATATATATATATATATATATATATATATATATATATATATGATGTATATGATGTGTGTGTGTTGTGTATAGAGAGTGTAATTATTTTTCATTATGCAGTAAAGGAGTATTGCCATAGTCTTTCATTTGCAACATGATAATGTAGACTCCAGTAGATACTCACCAGATGTGATGTTTGGCAACACTTTGAGAAAGAAAAAAGTCACAACAAATCACATGTTTATGATTTAGCATAATGTTTATATCTCGGACAAAGCAGATTGATATCCTCCAGTGTGAATGAAATAATAACTGGGGGTGTGCTATAAATGATTATATATGATACCTGCCCTGCAGCAGCAATAGACAATACAAAGTCACGATTTTACAGTATTATTGCAATTGCTGCATTTTGCAATTTTGTATGTTCATATTTGTGTTTATTATTTGTGTACTTTTCACATGTTATTGTGTGCTTTGCTTCAATGTGTGCTTTCAAATTTATCTTGATTTGTTAATGCTTTTATATATATATTATTTCTACTTTGTTATACTAAGTCAACAGGTGAAAATTTCATCAGGGATGGAGACATGAAAGATTTGAGAAGATTAAAGTTAAGGTCTACTTTGCCCAACTCCGAGACAGTGAGGCACCTATCCAGTCAACATGCTATATTAGTAATGATCTCCCTGAGACTTCTGACCTTTGACTCATTGCAGGTGGTAGTGACAGCCTGAGTTTCTGAGCCCTAGAAGCATTACAGAGCCAAAACATGTCAACTTTCTCCATTTAGCATTATTTTGTTCTTGAGCTGTGTTGTGGTTCATTGATCCTGTTCAGAACTCGAAATTTCCAACTGAAGTAGTGCTCTATGGAACAGAGGTATGCATATACATGTATTTTGGGGGGCCAGAACAACTGCTGAGGGGGGAAATTTAGGCCAGGTAACATTTCTTTGTCATGTTAGTCAGTGGCTGGTAGCCATGGCTCAAGTCCCATGCACAAATGCACTCTATAGTGCAAGCTTTTGTTTCAACAACAAATGTGGACCTAGGTACATGTTGCACCAGTGTGAGAGCTCACTGCTGTTGGAGCTCTCTGAACTCCCATGTTGACTTGATGAATACTGTGGCCAAGGACACTGTCCTGTCATAATACTCATATTCTGAGGTTCTGTGTATGTCCTGGCTGCAAAGGGTTTGGTCACATGTAATTACATTGTAGTACCTCAGTTGGCTCTGTAGAATTTCTGATCATCACCTCTGGAGGGATGTTTACACTCTTCGCACATGATTACACAGCTGCTATTATCTACAGGGCCAGTAATCAAAGAGAGAGAGAAAAATTTTCCATAGGTTTTGAGGCAATTTTGTGCAGAACTAGCACTCTGTTGATTGATGACCGTATCAGGAGGGGATGTTGGCTACACAATGGGCTTTGGAAGCTATGATTGCCAAAGGAGAGGAAGAAGCAGTGCACATAAAACGGTGTAAATAAACTACTAAGAACTTACAGTCATTCTTGTTTTCCTTTTTCTGGAGAGTGTTCACTTGGAGATACATACCGTACTTACAAATTAATTTCCTTCTTGTGTTATGAGAGGCTTCTATGTCCCCCAACAAGTTCCATTGCTCCTAACACTGTTTGTGTTTGTGTTGATGTGTATGTGTTTTTTCGTGCATGCACATGGGTATTCGATTTTTCTAGGTAATTCCTGTTTCTTGATCCCCCTGTGGGTTCGGGGTAAGAATTGACCCACCGCATCTCCCTACATGATTCGTAAGAGGCGAATGACTAGGGACACAGTGACTTGATTTGCTTTTACTCTAAACTGCTCAAGTGATTTTCGTGCTTATTGGCCTTATATAGCCTACAAAAGCTGATAGGCCATAAAACACTATCCATCCATTCATCCATCCATCCATCAATCCTATTTCTTGCATTTTAGAAGATGGCATTTCTTACTGCACTCATTTTACATTAAACATGCTATAGAAAATAGACCTTTCTATTTTTGCATTGAGGTTGTCGAAATGAAACCGCTATAGGTTGTGCTTTTGGACAACCTTATTTACCACGTATATTCTTAATTTGGCAGACTGTTGATACAGGACCGGTTGTGGCCTGGAACGACACGAATTTTTTGTGCGATGGGGAAGGAAGGATATTCCACGCAGCAGTCTAAGGAAGACAACTATTAGTGGCAAAAGTACATGCAGGATAGTACTAATAATATTCAATATTGCACAAGTAGGTCTACATGTAAGCATGTGCACCTGAAACAAATCGACCCAAGTCTACAGTGTCTATTTGTTTCGCTGGTATCGACAGCGCGCTTACTTAAGGCATTACCAGTAACTGCATCGCCGTTGCCGTTAAAACAGGAACACCGGTCTGTTTCACCCGTGTCGTTTGCTATTAATCCCTTACGACCCAAAAGCACGTAGGTATATAATTTGATAACGCGGTGGCTCATGCCAGAGAAACTCTTTGGCAGGGTTACATGATTCACGCATCTTTGCGTGAATGAAGCCAACCAGAAAATTGCCCTTCGATCACCCAACGCTGGCCAGCTGGGACTAGCCTGCTAATCGTGGGGAGATTAGCGGAATCCCGCTAGAAGCAGATCGGAGTCAACGCTGTCACGAGCAGCACGAATTTAGGCTTGGCTGCAGCGGTACAGCACTGGGAGTTGTGGTGCTGACGCAGATTGAGCGCGTCAAACGAACGCAGGCAGGAGAAGAGGAAAGTGGCCTAAAGGGACGGGCAGAGCAAAACAGGACTTTCCACGTCTGCCCAGAGTGTCCTGACCCCTACGAGGACAGCAGGAAGTCTCTTGATCAGTCGGCCCTGTCACTTTCCTCAGGTGCGATTTCCTGCTGATGAAACACTTGTGCCCGCCTGTTTTGGGCTGAAGTAGAACTGAGACTGCAACACTTCCGTCATGGGGATTTTCATGTTTTCCTTGAACGTCAGCGTGCATTTATGTTATCTAATGATACTATGTTTTAAAGGTGAACATCGCATTACCACACACACACACACACACACACACACGTACACACACACACACACACAGACACACACACACACACACACACACACACGCCCCTTATAATTACAATATCTCATATATGTTCGTGTGCACATAACTAATTTATTTCTGAGACACCAGTTGAAAGAGGAGGCATACAGTCACAATGAGTGGAACTTTAAACACATATCTCTGTTAAATTCCTAGTAGCAAATGAATGCACAAACACACAATAACTGAAATATACAGTTTGACACGTACAATCAGGTGGTTCCAGTTTACGACGTCTATATTTTTTGCCATAACCATCGAATTCTGTTGTCAATGTGGATATAACTATGAGATTTTGTGCAGAGTTTAAATGTACACATCCTTTTTGGAGGTGTGTTCGGGGTGGGGGTGGTGATGGGAGTGATGGTTTCGCACCTAGAGTTGTAACACCGCACAACATAGGAAACCGAAACAAAAATACTAGCCTACTATTATTACGGATAAAGGGATGAGGGATTTTTTCGTGTGCCGTGCATGCGTGGGTTACGCTTAAACTTTAAACAACAAGTCAACAAAAGCTAACGATGCCATCATGCAGTTCGATAACATTTCAAATACATGCCTTGAGACATCTCCAAAACTGTGAAGAAGAAACAAAGTAGAATGTCATTATTACTGATAGATTTAATAACTGTTTAGAAACGGAATATCCGATGTGATTTTCATACCGAACAGTGTGTGAAAGCTGGCCTGATAAATTCCACTAAAAGACAAGCACTATGATATACATTTTGTGCATAATATTTTTCCTTTAAACCTGTTCTACAAGCAAGTACGGATGTGTGCCATGTGTCATCACTCAGGTGATAAAACAACGAGAGCCACAGTTGTCACTCGTCACGGACGTGGCAACCACACGACTTCAAATCCATCGGAGTCTTGGAGGCTTCCTTGCTGCTTGCCATCAAAACCGAGCAGCCTTGGGGAGGGGCCGCTATTGCGGAGGGCCGCTATTGCGGAGGGCCGCTATTGCGGAGGGCTTACTGCCGCTATTGCGGGATTTTTTTCAACAAAAGTTCCTCAGGCAATTTTGATTCTTTTGTCCTAAAATGCATAAAAAAACCATAATATTTTTGTTACTTTTTTTGAACTTTTTTTTTCTATTGCGGGGGACCGCTATTGCGGGATTTTTTCAACAAAAGTTCCTCAGGCAATTTTGATTCTTTTGTCCTAAAACGCATAAAAAACCATAATATTTTTGTAACCTTTTTTTTAAACTTTTTTTTTCTATTGCGGGGGGGCCGCTATTGCGGGATTTTTTTAAAGAAAAAAATCAGAAAATTTTTCTAAGTTGAAAAAAAAAGTAACATTACATTTTATGGTTTTTTTTAATGCGTTTTAGGACAGAAGAATCAAAATTGCCTGAGGAACTTTTGTTGAAAAAATCCCGCAATGGCCGGGGACGCGTTGTCGTCACTTCCGGAGAAGCCACGCGCTTTCAGCCATGATGGTAGGATAGAAAGCGCTGTCTGCTGTCTGCTAAGCTGTGCTACGGAGACGTGCAACCATGCCGACTTCTTGCTGCATTAAAGATTGCTTCAACAATAAAAAAAATACAAAGAAAGAGGAGTCAAACGCTCCTACTACCGTATACCATCAGTTAAAAGCAATCAAGGTCCGATTATGCGAAGGGTTACCGAAGCCAGACGAAGAGAATGGATAAAGAAGATCTACAGAAGAGATCTGACCTTCGAGATAAACACTCGAAAATTTAGAGTCTGCTCGGATCATTTCATATCAGATAAGTGACTGCAATTATTTTTACATCTGATAAACGTCGTATTCAGCTTGCTTGAGGAACGAAAACGAGTTTAATGTTGTTGGCAAGTTTGGCATAGTTTGTTTACAATCATGGAATCCTTCGCAAATCCAAACTAACGAGTACCGGTACCTTAGAAAGGTCACAATAAAAAAGAAAAACGTATCAGCACTAGCTGTATGCCTGTAAGTGTAACAAGAAGGGCAAAGCCCATACGACTCACATGCTTGACCTTGACCTTTATATGACCTTGACCTTCAGGTGACCTTCAAGGTCAAGGTCAAACAACTAAACCTAGCAATGACATCATACACTAAGAAATGATTTACACATTTTTTTCCTACCAAAAAAACATGTGACCTTGACCCAAGGTCAAGGTCATGCAACACAAAGCTCTTAATTCAAGACATAGGAAGCACAATGGTGCTTATTGGCACTTTCTACCATGAGATATAGTCACTTTTAGTGGTTCACTACCCCATTTTGGTCACATTTCATAAGGGTCAAAGTGACCTTGACCTTGATGATATGTGACCAAATGTGTCTCATGATGAAAGTATAACATGTGCCCCACATAATTATTAAGTTTGAAACAGTTATCTTCCATAGTTCAGGGTCAAGGTCACTTCAAAATATGTATACAATCCAACTTTGAAGAGCTCCTGTGACCTTGACCTTGAAGCAAGGTCAACCAAACTGGTATCAAAAGATAGGGCTTGCTTTGACCTATATACCACTTGTAGCTAAGGTCGCCATTCTCAATAACGTGGGAGAAAATTGGGAAAATGTGAAAAATGACTGTTTTAGAGACCACATTTATGGCTCCTGTGACCTTGACCTTGAAGCAAGGTCAAGTCACTATGTATGTTTTTTGAGGCCTTGTCATCATACACCATCATGCCACATTTGGTGTTGATAGACTTAATAGTCTCCGAGAAAAATCCAACGTTTAAGTTTTTTACGGACGCCCGGACGGACGCCCGGACGACACGGCTCAGTACATAGACTCACTTTTGCTTCGCATGTGAGTCAAAAATGGTCAGTTATTAATATAATCGGTGATTTTAGTTGTCATGAAACTTTGTTTTGTGATTTAATGCCATTTTCTTGTCATCATCAACCCAATGGTTACGCTGAGTGCGGCCTGCGGGTAAGTTGATCCATCGACTCGATGATCCTGAATGTTCGGTCTTCGCCAGATCAGGGAAACGAAATTGTCAATTCAAGCCAGAACTAAACAGGTATCTCCTGCCACTCATTCGAGCTTTACATGAAACATTATATCACACTAGTTCGATCGTCTGCTGGCGTAGTGGCTATATGGTTCGATCGTGTTCGTCTGCGCGGTACGTACAGTGTGGTTTGTTTACATATCTTCTGTGGGGTTTGTGCAGAAACTATACGTTATAATAGTCTATTATGAGTATTTTCGATTAGATTTTGATCTAATTAAATTTTTTGTGTGCTTTAATGCAATCCTTTTGCCACGATCTAGCGATAATCACTCCTCAACACAGACCCGAAACATACCTCGACATATAGCACCGGAAGTTTTCTAACCTACCACAAAGACGGTCTTTGCCTACCATCATGGCGGCAGCTGCTAATTACCATATGACCCCTAGTGAACTCTTCCCCGGCCGACCCCGCAGCCTTGACCCCAAGCCATGGCCGAAGTGCCGAAGGTCAATGACCGACGCCTCATGCTGCTGGCCAAGCAGCTCAACCGTGTTCACAAGAGCATCACCATCGAGAACGACAAGCTCGAAGAGCACTGCGACAGAATCGCCAAGGTAGCGTGCACTGTGTGAATGAGAGCAACGGAGGCGGTCCTCCCATAATCAAGCTGTGACTGCGGTGTGGCGATTGGAGATCAGCCCTAAAAACGTGCTTGAAGTCGTGCAATAGCCTCATCAAATGCAACACGTGCACATGCAGCAATAGTCGTCCTTTGCTTTATCCGTCCTAGAGCTGATCGGAAATTTCGTCGGCGATGAAGCCTGGATTGTTGTTGTTTTTTTTTAATCAACTGGGGCGCGTTATTTACGCTACGAGCCTCGCAAGATCCCGCGAGGAATAGGCCGGTGTCAACATGTGTTAAACATCTGACTGTCTATATATATATATATATATATATATATATATATATATATATATATCTGCATTTATCATGTTGACATAGGTTGACATCGCCCTATTATTTGCCAACTAAGCAACGCGCCCCAAGTGTCAATTGGCATGTCAACTCAGTAATTCTAGAGGAAACATTCTTAGACATCTATCTTTGCTTTACATTTTCTCGATCAAATAATAATATTGTGTCTACTTTGGGGGGAAAAGTGTTCATGCGAATATTGATAAACCGATCCAAGAGTGCACCGGTCAGGTTCAAGCTGCCAGGATTCTAAAGTGTTACGTTTTGTTTGGTTGTTCTTGCGTTTCTTTAAGCCTTTGCCTTCCCTCTGAGTACGACCTACTCCTGGTACCACCAGGCACCAGACACCTCAACTACCAGGCACATCCTTCTCATCACGTGGTCCTGAAACTGCAGCCTCTCTGTAGGCAGCAGCAAGATCACTGGCAATGCACGTTAATTGTTTATGCATTCTAAGTTCCGAGAATGTAAATCAGAAAGCAAACTAGAGACTTCCTCACCTACAAAGTGAGAATTCAAAGATTGACTGCGACACACACAAAAATTTCATTGCTAATACATACGTGCGTTGTTCTGATTACGTGAAAACATTGTGATTGCGGGGAGGTACGCAGGCTACGAGCTCGATTGGTTGAGCAATGCTTGTGAACTAAATGACTCTTTTGCCAAAGTCAAGTAAAATGAAACACAAGGAAAATGATCTACGGTTGAGACCAGATATCCTTTTCAGTGTAAAAGCCAGGAATTTGTAAGTCAAACCAAAATGCTCGACCAGTTTGTCATAGAAGCTGAGTGAAAATATCACCAAAACGAGACCACCATTTTAAAAATAGTATTTTGCTCCACATTTTCTTCAGTTGACAAGGCGCCATGGCGCTCTCCGCTACCACTGCCACATATTCATACACAAGACTTGTTGCACTCGGGCGACAGTCACACCGACGCCTGACAATAGAAGCCAACGACTTCTGACAAATAGCCTACATCATTCTAACTCTGCGTGTCTCTCTGTTTGCCCCCTGCCTGCAGGCGGTGGAGGGGCCAAGGCCAACGAGAAGTACCAGTCGGGGAAGAATGTCGTGAATGTGAAGGAGGCTCTGGAGGAGAAGAAGTCTCTGCAGCATTGCCTGCGGCGGCGGCGTGAGTCCACATCTCTGGAGGCCGACACATACCTCGTCTACGGCATCTACGAGGGCGTGCCCATCAAATCCCTCAAGTTGGGGGGTAGGTCGGGGCAGAAGTCGCATTCTCACCGTGAATCGTCTGGACGTGGCTCTCTGTGCTTCAGTTCTGGCTCGCCTAGTTCAAAGACCATGCTTATCAGTAGCTAGATAGTATGCCTCGTTTAACCTCAGAGCTGGAAGTATGGACATGTGTCCATTCTCATACAATGCAACACACAGTAGGCCTACGTGAACCTCTAAACAGCAACCATATTTGACATAGAAGACTTGCTGGTCACTGACTTGCGTACCGTTCGGCTGATTTTTTTTTCTTCTATTTCCGGGGAGGTTGATTATAAGCATTTCTGGTAGTTTTGTCACTGAAGTCAGCCTGCGGCCCATAAACGAATAAATGTACAAAATCAAATGTGGAATTAACATGACACGAACATGGCAAAGCAATGGATGCACAGCTATTACATTTAACATGGAAGAGGTCCGTATAATAAATTCAGGGAACAAATCTGTGCACCGGAATCGCACTGACAAATTGGTTCAGTACAATTTTCTCTGTGTGTGTGTGTGTGTGTGTGTGTGTGTGTGTGAGAGAGAGAGAGAGCAAGAGCGCGCACATGAGAAGAGAGGGAATCAACGTAGTTTAAGTTGTTGCATATGTGCAATAATATAAAGGACTGTTCAGATAATGTTGCAAAAACCGCTGTCATGAGATGAAAAGTACAATAAAGAGTTTTATCGAGTCTGAGAAATAGTTCGTATTAGATTGTAAATACTCTGTATGGATTTTTAAAATGCAGAAAAACAGTGGGATTGATGGAAAATGTAAATAGACGTCTTACAATCAATCAGAGAGAGAGAGAGAGAGAGAGAGAGAGAGAGAGGGAGGGAGGGAGGGAGGGAGAGAGAGAGAGAGAGAGGGAGGGAGGGAGGGAGGGAGGGAGAGAGAGAAAATGAATGCCCCATACACCAAAATTGTGTATAGAATTCAAATTCAAGGTTTTCTGTTTGCATGCAGACGACAGGTGCACCCTGGGGGTAAGCAATTTACTCCCAAGTAGCCTTTTCCTTCACAGAGAATGTAGGGCACTAAGTACTCAAGGAGGATTAGCCATATTTGACAGGCAGTAGGGTTGAGATTAATGGATTAGGTATAATACTACATTTCAGAACAGTGTTCTCATGTAACCCCACCTGTGAACTAAGAATAGGTCAGGTTTAATCTCTGCCTGAGCCAAGTCTTGGCAGTATAGATCCATCTCTAGCCCAGGGAAAGCCTTGGAAATGCAAGGTTTCTGTCAAAGATCTCTTAATTTCTTACCCCACATAAGTTCTTTATTCTAAAAATCAAGCTATGATACAGTAGCATCTAATGAAGCCTGCTCTCTTGAAGTACACTACGCATGTGATATAAATCCTTCATAACCAGTCAACTAATTTTTAGGCCTTTTGATACTTATATAAAATCTACATACTTCTTTTTATTAAATTGGTATCACAATGGATGTAGAAGTGCAAACCTTAAGACAGTTATGTCCATTTAGATATGAAATGCTGTGCTGACAGCTAATTTGACTTTTGATCTATGAAGTATTTGCACTCATCTTCTGCATATATTCCAACTTAGGGTCATCTCCTTCATCCTTTTTTTTGTCCTCGAGTCAGAAACAAAACAAGAACAGATGAAGATCTTTCCAATGGTCCAATATAGTTGGATCTGCAAGGACTGCATACAGTTTTTGTCAGGTGAATATATACTTTATCATGCTAGATTAGGCACTGCAACTTAAGATATTACCAATATAAGTTTTTTTAAGCAATTTGTTACTATTTCATAACAGTTATAGGAATGCGTTGCAGCAACAAAAAAAGTTATGCCTTAAAATTTATCTCAAAGATCTAATTAGGAAATTAGCAGCACTTTACCTCCTGTAACACTGGTTTTATGGTATGAAGTCATACATGCAAACTCATGAATTTTTTCAACGCATTTCTTAAATTAAATTTTAACAAGAAGGGCAAAGCCCATACGACTCACATGCTTGACCTTGACCTTGACATTCAGTGACCTTCAAGGTCAAGGTCAAACAACTAAACCTAGCAATGACATCATACACTAAGAAATGATTAACACATTTTTTCCTACCAAAAATACACGTGACCTTGACCCAAGGTCAAGGTCATCCAAGGTTATGCAACACAAAGCTCTTAATTCAAGACATAGGAAGCACAATGGTGCTTATTGGCACTTTCTACCATGAGATATGGTCAATTTTAGTGGTTCACTACCACATTTTGGTCACATTTCATAAGGGTCAAAGTGACCTTGACCTTGATGATATGTGACCAAATGTGTCTCATGATGAAAGTATAACATGTGCCCCACATAATTATTAAGTTTGAAACAGTTATCTGCCATAGTTCAGGGTCAAGGTCACTTCAAAATATGTATACAATCCAACTTTGAAGAGCTCCTGTGACCTTGACCTTGAAGCAATGTCAACCAAACTGGTATCAATAGATAGGGCTTGCTTTGACCTATATACCACTTGTAGCTAAGGTCGCCATTCTCAATAACGTGGGAGAAAATTGGGAAAATGTGAAAAATGACTGTTTTTGAGACCACATTTATGGCTCCTGTGACCTTGACCTTGAAGCAAGGTCAAGTCACTATGTATGTTTTTTGAGGCCTTGTCATCATACACCATCATGCCACATTTGGTGTTGATAGACTTAATAGTCTCCGAGAAAAATCCAACGTTTAAGTTTTTTATGCCCGGACGGACGGACGGACGGACGACACGGCTGAGTACATACTCACTTTTGCTTCGCATGCGAGTCAAAAATGCACACAAGCAAAGTAAGCAATCTCTGTGCATGTACATCAATGACACTCTATGCACACATGTATGTGTGAAGGAGTGTGTGCTTGTGCATAATTGTGTGTGCATGCATATGCACATGTGTTTTTGTGTGTATGTTTGTGTTTGTTGATGTGTAAATTCAACTGATGCAATGTGTGCAAACATAATTTGTTTCTGCAATTCCTTTCTTGATAACTAACTGTTCTACAAATTTATCAGTGGCAAAATAAAATATTTTCAGGATATGGTTTTCACTTGCAACACAACAGAAACACATAGGTAGTCAATTTCTTATATTACCAAAAAAGCAGATAAACTCTCTTTGGGCAGACCATTTACTCCACCAACAGACTGGCATGCACAAAAACGGGGGGAAATGTCAAAGAAAGGGTATTTGGTAATCTTGCATCCAGGGCCTTCTCCATTCCTCGGCAATTGAGGGCAAGGTGCTGGCATTCCCCCCTCCCCCCCTTTTCTTTCTTTGGTTGATTTGTAATGTTCAGTCCATCAGTTCTTGTAATAAATCCGTTTCGAAAGCCAGACACTGCCAGCTTTTTCATCCCAATTTTAATAGATTCCTGTATGATTACAGCAATCACACACACGCGCACACACACATACACACACACTGGAAATGTTGGATACATGGTTCGGTCACCAGTTTGTTGTTGCTCATGTGTTGGGTTTGATCTTCAAGTTCAAGGCAGTTTGAAAGCAAAGCTAGACCTGAATGATCTGATCCTGATGCCCCCCAGAAACCTCTTTCACTGTTTGGGATCGCCCCTGGCTAAGCTACTGAAGCTGGCCCTGAAAGCCCAGCAGCCAGGGATGGATGGATGTTTTACAGCCCATCAGCCTTTATAGACTATGTAAGGCCATTAAAGCACGAAAATCACTAGAACAGTATAGAGTAAACGCAAATCAAGTCATGGAGTCCCTAGCTATTCGCCTTTTACTAATCGCGAAGGGGGACACGGTGGGTCAATTCTTACCCCGAACCCACAGATGAAAGCAGCGCCAGGGATTCCAGCTGGTGACGGATGCGTTGAGCAGCTCCTGCCACATGTCACACTTGGCATTTTTAACTCACAAATTATTGACAGAAAGTTACAGCTTGTGAACCTCATGTGGTATGATGACAAGACCAAGCCACCAAAAAGACACTATCTTTGTAACGTATATGAAGTATTATCCTACTGCAGGTGTTGAGACAGAACATGTACTGCCCTTTGTACATGCAGGCGTCCATTTCTCTTGCAGCTTCCATTCCTCCCGCATCATATTCACAATAAATCAGTCTGGTTGGGGGAAAACAATTTCTGCTTCATAATAATTTACATCTGCATAAATTGAAATCAACACAAAGAGACAGCCATGACTCATGTTGGCAAACACATGAGATCTACTATAAGAACAGGAAGTTTTCTTGCAACTTTTCAGGGTCCAAATTTTTTTTTGTTTCAACGTCATGGACAGCCAAGAGATATGTTTAAAATGTCATATTAGTTGTGGAGTTCTCTCCCCTATTTTCCACCATTGAAATTACTAACCTTCTAAAGTGCTTCAAAAGCATAGGATATTTGTGCAATTGTATGCATTATGCATGTGTACAAAGACGTATGAATCTGTCTGCATGAATGAATTATTTTTTTACATCTAAATTGTGAATAGCCGAAAGAACTGCTCTGTATTCTGACTTGCAGAAGGACAAGGACTTTTTTTTAAGTCTCCAGTTTACTTGTTTCTAAACTTTGCACAAAGAAACAACTAATCACCAATTCAACCAAGAAAAACAATTTATTTTGAGCGATATCAAATGTCTCATTCAATGCAAACAACCTTATACATACACATGATGCAACCACATCACACATCTTAAAAGCAAGCCACACTTGTACAACCATCCACTGAGAATCAAATCTCACAATGGTGTTTACTCATCATGCTACATCTAACACAGTCAACCTTCTACATCTTGGATGCACTGACAGTTTGAACAGGGCATCCAGCCTACTATCAAACTTTAAACACAATGAAGTGTTTCCTCGATCTTCCATCTGCGACACCCGTGACTGAGGTGGGGAACTCTCTTTGCTGGACGCAGGGCAGTGTCATGCAGGCACCCTGGCCTGCGGTAACTTGTCATGGAAGTCCTACATCGGGAACTCCAGTCAAGACATCTGCTGTTTCCTCTGTCCAGCAACTGACTGGGCTCCTGGTGCAATGATCAGCTGAAATCAGACAATAATCAATTATTATTGCTCTAGTGCAATCCTCCTCCTCCTCATCATCATCATCATTGCCATCATTGTGCAACGCACATATACATTCCATATGTGTTGTGTGAACTTTCAACCTCAAGGTAAATAAAGAACTTTTTAAGCAGTGGCAGTAGGAACATATATGTAGATGGTTCGCAGTATTACCTTAAAAGTTTGTCAAGTCTGGAAATCTGATTTTTAGACACTTTGCTCCCTTATAGGAATACTGATAGCATATAAGTGTATGTAGGGGAGTATTTAAGAAAAGCATACATGTACATGCACACAGAAGCACTCTCTCTCTCTCTCTCTCTCTCACACACACACACACAGACACACACACACACACACACAAACACACGCATAAACCACTGTTTTGAAGCTGCAACATCAACTTGCAGGCAATCATCTAACTATGCCGATGTATGCATATTTTTACATGATCAACATTTTTGCTAGTGGCTTGACCAGTCAGCAATAGTGTGAGGTGATAAGGTGCCATAGTTCATCCTGTTCAGGATGACTTGACTGCTATTTTCTATCAGCTAGCCAGAAGCACATATCTTAGAAAGACCTATGAAAAGTAGAATCTATGATGAAGGAGGTGCATTGACTTGACATGACTCACTCTACTGCCTTCCAACATATGCGTGTCCTGTCCCAAGACCATGTCGTAGGCAGCCTTGTTCTGGTACTCCACAAACCCATAGCCTTTGCTCAAGCCTCGGTCCATGTCCTGTGTAAAGGAAAACAAAAATGACCCTATCCTTGCATCACAATTCACATACACCATGTCAAGTATGCAAGTGCAATAGACAAAAACAATTTCTTCCTTGCAGTAGAGTTTTCGTGTGTCTCACTATAATGGATGTGTGTGTGCATGCGTGCGTGCATGTGTGTGTGTGTGTGTGTGTGTGTGTGTGTGTGTTTGTGCATGCTTTTGATTTTAACATGAAGAACAAATATCAAACCATAAAGAAAAACTTCATTTTTTTTAAGTCAACTTTGCAAGCTATCAAAGGGGACTATGGCAGTACAGAGCAAGTCATTAGAGGATGCCTTTTCAATACTCACAAATAAAACTGATGCTGTTTTCACATTTCCAAAAGTAGCAAAGTAGTCCCTCAGTTCCCCTGCAAAAGAATCCATTTTCATACTAATAGCAAAAGAAATATCTAAATATTTTCAACACTAACAAGTTTTTTCTTACAATATACAAGCATGAGAACACAGAGTCATCTCGGCAACACAATGAATATTGTCCAACTCAGTCTCTTCTGTCAACCTTGAGCCAAGTTAAGTGGTCAAGATGATTTGAAATGGTGTGACATAACAAACTCATCACATGCTGCTATCATGGGAAACTAGAGCATAACACTCTCTGTTCTATTTCTATCGGATACTATGCTAGACCCAGGTTTAAAAACAAAAAAACAAATGGAGTACATATATATAAGCACAGAGTTAAGATAAAAGTAACAACAGTGAATATATATAAAGTGAAGGGTTTGAAAAGCCCCAGTATGTCAAAGGCAGGAGGATTCTATCACTACTGGCCATGATTGTTTTTTTTTGGGGGGTGGGGGGTGCAGGGGGGGTTGAGGGTTATATTGGTGGAGTACCAGATAATATTGGATACATTAGGCTTGTTCAGGAGTACAAGGGCTGCATGAGCGCTTCATGTTGGTAACTGAGGGCTCTTTGCCTCTTGTGAACATCTACAGATCTAGTGCAGCGCTTCACTTGTTAAATGGGAGGTAAATCTTCTGCGCCGCATGTTGTGTTGCTAGACGCTAAGAAAGTGTTTTCTTTGCCACAGACATCGTTTATGCACGTTTAAATGTATTCTGCATGAATAAAGTCCACTACTGTGTCATCCTTACTTGCCAATACTCGCACATACAGAGCGCTTGGGGCAAATAAAGCCCGTTCCAGTCCCAAAATGATGTTTCTGAGGGTTATTTTACGCATCGACGGCTAGTGTGGGATCGAAGACGCCATTTTGAAAATCGTGTGAATCACCTCAGATCTGTGATGCACAGCGCTGCTCAGCGCTGAGTGAATCACGCCCCAAAATTGCTGTTCAGGAGTGAAACACGTGCAGCGCTGCGCCTCCTGAACAATCCTATTGTGTTTGAGAATATGTTGAAGCATAGGATTTTAATTGAAGTATCTATGACCACCAAGTCATCCTAACCTCAACTATCCAGACCAAACTTGACACCTACAGTTTTTAAGCATAATAACCCTTATCTTTGATCCCCCTCTTTTGTTCTTCAGGAAATTATCTTTCAGGAACTCAACCTTGGCTACCAGTTTAACTCCTTGGCCAGACAGACAATGCAGTTATAGCACATTGCCCAAAGATGCAACTCCAGTATACATGCAACTTTCTACATCTCACCTACCAGCCATGTAGGGACTGGATGTGTGTTAACTAGAGGCCCATAACCTCTTCCATCAGGTGGTTTGATCAATAATAGAGGTATGGGCCAAGCTGCCCAACTCTTTTACAATCTGCAACTCCATATCCCAATGTGGGCAAAACAAGCTATACAAGGCTATAGTTCGTCCAAGAGTTGAATATGGTAACATTATATGGTACCCGCATTTAAAAAGGCAGTCAGAGGCTGTGGAGAGAGTCCAGCGCCGGGCTACCAAGTTGCTGAGAGAATGCCGGGAGATGTCCTACAGCGAGCGTTTAGAGTATTTAAATCTGCACTCACTAAGGAAGGGGAAGGAGGATTCGCGGTGATCTAATAGAGACGTATAAATTGTATAATAATCTCGTAGACGTGGAGTGGAGCGACTTTTTTGAATCACCGAGCTATACCAGTACGAGAAATGCAGATGGTAAAGTATTTATTCAACGTAGTAATACTAACCTAAGGAAATATTGTTTCAGTAATCGTGTTGCTCACCTGTGGAATAACCTTCCGTTTCGGCTTAAGACTGCACCAACTACTAACAGTTTCAAAAACCAACTGGACAAGGATCCTACTTTTAAGTCGTTATTTAAAAGCTATGATGAGTGACATTGTCGAAATAAGAGATTGTACTATGACCCTATATAAGCAACACATTACGATGGGGCGTTTAAAAGGCTTCACGGCCTATATCTAAGCCTCTCATACTACTACTACTACTACTACTACTACTACTAACTGAATGACAGAATACTGGATCCTAAAAGACCCACGATCAAGGGTTATTATGCAGTAGCATCCGTAACATGTTGGACTAAGTGCTTATCAGTCTCCATCCTCCCTCATGCCATCTCCCCACCTGCCACAAGGACAATCCATGCTAAGATCAACATCTCAATTACCTCCCTACCCACAAACCAAAAGAGCAGGTTTGAGGATAACAAACCTTTTGTCGCTGAGCCGACAGCTGACATACAACCCGCCTATCTACTAAGTAGATAGTCGTGAATGCATCTTTTATCCATTCCCAAATGACAAAGCTTAGTTTGTGAACATCGAACTGCAAAAGCAAGATTTTATAGATTGATTCATTCATTGCATCCATATCTCGGAACACTGCCAGTCCGCGAAATCAGACTCTGAGACTGCATCCACATACGTTCCCTGTTTAGGAAAGGAGGAGGATGTCTTTTGGCATGAGCATTCGTATCAGCTTCATAAGAATATTCGCAACTATCCTAGTGTCTTTCAGTGTACATGTGCACGAGTTTAAAAGTCACAAACATCTAATCATTTCATCAGTCGAATACTCCGAGCCGTCAACGCCAACGGCAACGGTCAAGGTGGAAAGGACATTTCACATTCATTGAAATCTGTTCCATTATGAAGGCAAACCCAACTTGCAAATTATGCTGGTGCATTTTGTTTATTATATGACATTTTATAAGAAAACAATTTTACTTACTCCTGGACACTGTCCAAGGTAGGTTTCCTACGAAAAGGGTGAGTCGCTTCGATGCAGACCTAGCAGCCATTTTGCAACATGTGTAGTAAGATGCAACAAAAGTAAAATGGAAACAAAATTAAAATATAAATACACGCAAGCGGTTACATAGAAAGACTAAAATAGTTTTTACATTATATTTTGACTCTAAATGTATATATTTGGACAATTTGTGTATTCTTTTACTGGTTTAATAGGTCTAAATATTTACGCCGTCCGGTTGTTTTCTAATTTGCATCTACTTATCTAGTTGTCTCCCCTTTCAGAAGCCTCCACAGCCGGACATGCTGATGATAGACTCGAAATAATTGCTTCAGCAATTATGGCAGAGTCTTTAGATTTGTTTCGGGAAGAGTTTAATCGATACAAAATTAGAAAACCTGTTCCCGATCTCTCTGAAACTTTAGATTTTACCAGGGACGACGTAAATGATGTAAGTTAGCAAATCTGTTAGCAAGGATGAGCTTGCGAATGATGGCTCGAGCCTCGACACGACAACTCGGCACACTTTCCGCGTATTTTGTTATTCTCGAATAGACATTTTGGTAAGACTTCCCGCAGTCAGGCGCCACTCTGCCCACCAAAAAGCGCAGACCCTGTGTCCGTACGACGTTGTCCTACTTTTCGCTTATGATAGGGATGTTTAAAATAGAAAACGACGTTTCTGACATCTGCACACTTTCACTTTGCCCGAATTGTATTATAAAGCCAGGGTAATTCACCTGTCCCATATTTACATCGTGACTCATACTTGGCGTCTGGGTGCGGAATTTTTTCCGCACATGAATCCAACTTATTTGTCTATTTATTTTCCAGGTAACAATCATATCACCTACTGACACAGAGAACAAAACTGTTGGCCTAAGACCAGTGACTGACTGGAAAATCTGTCATCTGGATAAACACCCAGGTATGATTAGATGCATTGTCAGACTTTAACCTCAGTTCTAGGAACCTTTCATTGGCAATGAGATACATTTCATTTCAATATTAAGCATAAACTGATGAATAAAGTTATTTCTTGAGAATACCACACGGGTTCAATTAGGGTAAAGATTGAAAGTTTCAGGTAGGTATTTTGAAGGAGAAACCAAATTCAAAGTGTGCAGTCTGTTCAGGACATGTATTATTATGCATTATTCAATGAAATTTTTTTAGGGGGTCTGGGGGTTGGGGGAACTTTTCAGTTATTTTTAAAACACTCAAAACCTCTTTTTAAAGTCATTATAACCTTTAAAGAAATGGGCAAAATCCTGTTGTTTTTTGTCAGTTTGTTGATCTTGGTACTGGTTGCTGCTCCAGGGTTTTATGTCATTGTGGATCCATTCCTACCTGCCTTCAAGACTAAGCTGATACACCGATGTCTGGCAGACTACCCTCGTCGCCCAAACAAAATCAACCTTGATGCCCATGGGGATGCTCCCAGGCCAGACAGTCCCTTTGCAGAGTTTGTCAACTCTGACAGGTGGTGCCTCTTGTGCTTTTCTTACAAGGTTTTTATGTGCCATGGTTGAAAACTCAGACTTTCAGCATCCATTGTAACACATTTGACATTTAAGTAATACTAGAGATACAAAAGATATGTGCTGCTTTGCCAAGCATCACGTGTTGCATCACAGATGATCAAGATTTCATGTTGCCAGTCATTTGATTTATTTTTGGAAGTCACCTGCAGATTTAACAACTTGCAAAGCAAAGCATTACATTTACACGTTGATAACCTGTAGTCTGAAGAAAAGCTAAAGCCTTCAGAGACTTGAATGAATGTACGGAAAACCTTGGCAGTGATAATGTCCTTAATAAATTATTTGAGTGGTGGAAAAGTTGTTGTAACAGTAATCTGACTGACCCTATCTTTTCATGCTGACCCTCAACTTTGTTTTTATCATGGGGGGAAAAAAGAGTAAACTAACAACAAATTTTGTCCTGTCCCATCTTCCCTATGAGCACTACATAAGGTTAAAAAAAAAATGTTTTCAGGTGAATCTACTGTATACATGACATTTCTTGAAACACATATATGCACACATACAAATGTGCAGTCTCAATCTGGCATCCTAAAAAAAAGTTTTTAAGAAAAAGAAAAAAGAGAAAAAATCAGAACACACCCCACCCCCCCACCCACCCCCCGTTTTTTTTGGGGGGGTGGGGGTGGGTTTGGGCCTAGTAATTTCTGTGTGTTGTTTCATCCATAAGTTGTGCATGCACATACTGCAGAAAACTTTTCTTTGTGTGGACCAGGTATGTAGTGCTGAGTGGTGTGATAGAGACAATTCTGAAGTAGTTTTAACTTTGTTCACAATTTAGTGGTGTTTATTGGTGGTGGTGGTGTTAGGTAGTGCATGTTTAACTGAACAAAAAACACATTGATGTTTCCGTTTCCAGCTATTTTTCTTGGAAATTTAGAGAAAAGATGTGTGGGTTTGTCCAAGAACAAAAGAAAACATTTGCTGTGTTATATGATACATGTTGTATGACATACTCTATGTCTTGATCCAGGCAAACCCTGTCAAAAGACCTGCCACTGATGAAACTGAGATGGGCAACACTGGGATATCAGTACAACTGGACAACCAAGGTTACTCAGATTTCCCCATTGCAAATTGCTTTTATTGTTGTTGTTGTGACTGTAAATGTTGGTATCTGTATAAATAAAACTGACATAGCCCCAATGGAGTATCACTAGCAGTAGCATGATAAGATATTATCCTGTCTGAACAAAATTACAACATTCTGAATGGAAATTATTGTACTTTATTCATTTGGAATATTTCTTTTTTCTAAGCAAAACACGCATGCACACACTATTTTTTTTTTACACACCAAAAATGAAAAGCTTTTGAGAAACAAATTTCGAAACATTGTTTATCATATTTCCTTATCAGTGTATATTAGTTTTAAATTACTAAAAAGGTTTTGAAAGATGCATATCAAAACAATGGTCATTAACTATTCCTAGACATACTCACCTGATGACCACTGCAAGTTCCCTGAAGACTTGTCTGCACTAACAAGACAGCTGGCAGAGGGTGTGGGCTTCAAGGACTTCAACCCAGAGGCAGCCATTGTCAACTACTACCACCTCAAAGACAACCTGGGCATTCACACTGACCACTCGGAGCTTGACCACCAAGCACCTCTCATCTCCATCAGGTGATGTATGTGTGTTTGAGTGCATGTGTGTTTGTGTGTGTGCATGTTTGTGTGCATGTGTGTGTGTTTGTGTGTGCATGTGTGTGTATGTGTATTGTGTGAAAGAGTGAGATCTTTGAGTACATGTGGATGTATGTGTGCATGTTTTATTCCGTGTGCAAGCATCCATGCATGTGCTTCTACACGTATAAGCATGAGTGTTTTTCTGCTGTTTGCATGTGTGTGTGTGCATGTGTGTGTGTGAGTGTGTGTGTGTGTGTGTGTGTGTTGTTTTACTCTTTGTGTGTATGCTTACATATATGTGTGGGTGTATGTGAATGTACACTTAACACACATCTTTTTTCGTGACAGTTTGGGCTGCAATGCAGTGTTTCTGCTTGGAGAGAAGAAGACAGAGAAGCCAACTGCACTCTTTCTGCGCTGTGGCGATGTGTGCATCATGAGTGGACCGTCCCGACTGGCCTACCACGCCGTGCCCAGGATCCTGGAACCAGGAACAGATACCCCAAGCTCCTCTTCCACAAAGTTCTGTGAGCGCCGAGGTGTGAAGAGACAGGTATCTCCAAGAGATGACCAGCAGGCAGAGGAGGAGGAAGACAGTGCTTCTGATGCACAGAGTACAACACAGAGCTTGGCATTGTGCCCTGACACCTCCTTGTCTGCTGGTGGTGGTGTGACACAGTCTGGTGAGGATGACAGAGGAGCCTTGATTGCTGAACTGAAGGCCATTTCCCTCTATCTGACAGTTTCACGTATCAATATCAATGTGAGACAAGTGCTGAAAAGTGGAGAGGTTTTTCCCAGTCCTGCACCTAATTCAGCAAGCCAGCAGGACTGTGTGAGTGAGTCTGGACCTGCTTGTGACACACCATGTGGCAACAAGGTTTGAAAATGGAGTGGAGATACTTTGTGACTCAGTGAGGAACGAGCCTGCTCAAGCCACAGAGGCATTTGCTTTGATGCCTTTCTTTCTGTGATAGTAATAAAAACCAAAAACCCCAAAGAAACCACTCTGTGTGTGTGTGTCTGTGTGTATGTATGAAAGAGAGAGAGGATAGAATGGGTAAAGAGCAGCAAGTGATGCATTTTTCTAAGCAAGCTTAACAGTTGCCTTGTTTCAGGAGCTTGGAAGGACAGAATGTATAGTGGAACTTACTACTCTGAGCAGATTCCCTGGAACATTGTTTTGATCACTATACACATATTCAGAGAGAGGGAGAAAGAAATGGAGAGCATGGAAGGAGTCTTCCAGTCAGAGCAGAGCTGATGACAAACTTGGCAGCGGGCCTGCTAGTAGTACTGTGTCTAAGGCAACAATGATTTACTGTTATCATTCCTGCTTTGCCCAACAAAATATTATTTTGTCACAGTTCAGCAAGCCAACTACCTTGAGAAATTTGGACCCCCAGGAACATTCTTTTGTTCTTGTCTAACATAAGTTACAGTCTGGTGATGTATTTGTAACAACACTGAAAGCAACATATTCGTGAGTGATTCTGAAACTGACAAATTGATTTGAGTAAACTGTGGTTATTTATATCATAGTTCGACATCTTAATTGATAAAGAGTTGCTGTGAAAGGTACAGATAATATATGATTATCCATGATACAGATCTGTAGACCATAACACCATATATTTTAATCTATTTGATTAGAAAGGTCACATCTTTAAATCTCTGTATTTTTAAACATGCTGAAGCATTGGCTGGATATATACCATAGTTAAGTCTGAAGTTTGTATGCTAGGTTTTCTCCAAACATGCATCTGTGCCTTATTCAGAGATAACAAATGTATTCTAGCTGCATGTATCATACATATAGTAAATAAAAAGGAATCGGCATTTCCAGTAATAATAGCCATCAAAAAACTTGAAGAAAACAAATTGGGGCTAAAAATGCAGATATCACATTCAGCTGAAGCTGGCAGGTATCCCAGTCATCAGCTGGTGTGTCAGGTCTTAGTTGCTTTTGAAGCCTCGGAGGGATGTAGAGGTGGGAGTGGGGTCACTGTGGTGCTGATCATATAGAATTAATGAAGGAAACATGAAAGGATTGTGAAAACGGAAGGGAAATGGAAAGTAAAACCTCACAATGGTTTAAGAAATAGACCCTAGATCGTGAGTCTACTATAGCAAAGTCAAAATGCACAATTACTTGTTTCTATTTTAACTTTTAAACCATCCCCAATTGCTCAAACCATTCACTTTTACCCTCAGATTACCAGGCTACTTTTAATTGTTCCACTGTCATCTCCACTCCATGGTAATCATCCTGACAGCTATTAATAGCCTTCCAAGCAGGAAAGCCCCGGGGGCAGACGGCGTCACCTACAACACAGTGAAACAGCAGAAACAGAAGCTAACGTGTGTTTGCTGAATCGCCGAGTTCCTGACGATTGGAAACACGGTGTCATCACCTTGATTCCTAAGAAGAAGGTGATCCCTCCTCTGTAAATGACTGGCGACCCATCTCACTCCTCCTGACGTCCTACAAACTCTTCATGAAGCTGCTCGTAAACCGTCACATGCCCTGGATAGTCGACACCGAGAGACTTTCGAAATGACAGAAAGGAGCGATGCCAAGAAGCAGCATCAGCGATTTTCTCCACTCATCCTCATCGCTATACGTGGCCTTCTTTGATGTCAGGGACGCGTTCGGCAGCATAGATCATCAGTTCATGATCAGGGAGCTGGCTGAAGCTGGATATCCTCAGATCTTCATTGACATCATGGAGGATGTCTACAACCAGTCCACTTTCCAGGTGAAGTCAGGAGGACGACTGACAAGACCCATCAAGCGGGGGAAAGGCATTATCCAGGGCTGCCCGTGGAGTGTCATCATCTTCCAGCAAGGGATTGACAAGTGGCTCCGCTGGATTGAGCAGCCGTATCCTGACACCTGTATCCCAAATCCCCTTCAAGGCTACGTAGATGACATCTGCGTTTCCAACACCGAAGTTGAAAACATCAAGGATGCTGTACGAAAGACAGAGGCATTCATGGAAGCTGCAGGTATGCAAGTGAAGCATCAGAAATGTGGAGTGCTGCACGGGAAAAGAACTGGAAACAACTGGTCCAAAAATGACAGCACCGGAGATACACAGTTTCTAATCCAGGGGAACCCACTCCCGATGCATTCAAGGGACCAGCCCTACTGCTACCTTGGATTCGACATCAGCCTGACCTCCACTGCAGCAACATCCCAAGCAGCAAAAGTAGCCGAGGAGTTCAAGACAACACTGATGAAAATCGACGCAGCTCCCCTGCCAGTCACAGCGAAGTTACAGGCCATCAACATCATGGAGTCATCCAGACTCAACTTCTTCTTCTCCAACCTCACCTTTACAGTGAAGTGCCTGGACGAGATGGAGAACGAAATAGTCCGGTTGGTGAGGAAATGGCTTCATTTGAACAATTCCTCCAACCGTGACTTCATGTTCTGCCCCAGGGGGGAAGGGGGGCTAGGACTGATCAACCCTCACACCGCTTACAACGCCACGCGCCTGTCATTTGCACTTTCCGCGTTGAACAGTGACGACAAGCAGGTGCGAGAAACAGCTCGAGTGCCCCTACAGCTCCAGATGACGAAAAGAAAAGTACCGGCTGCCCTTTCAGACGACGAAAACTCATTTGCAAGATTTCGTACGAACGCAGAGGGAAAAGTTGAAAAGAACACCAAAGTCAACTGGGCGAAATCAGACTGGATTCACATCATGCAATGAAGTCTGTGTGTGTGAAAAAGCACTCCTCCTCAAAGGATCAGATGATTTGTACACCCTCCATACCACAGTAGTAGATGAAGCTGTCAGCGTCATGACTAGGGACAGTACGAATGCCTCTACCATCATTAAAAGAAAACATCTGGCAGCGCATGCCGAAGCCTGGCAAGAGAAGCATTCTCAAGGCAGAGTACAAAGTGAGGCTACCTCTGCAGACCACAAGCTTTCGTCAGCCTTCCTGCAAAACGTCAAACTGAGTGACGACATCGTGCGCTTCATCGTGAGGGGGAGACTGCAGTTGCTTCAATGAATAGTCTCCTAGCCACGTACTATCCGCAGCTATACAGGAGGTCGTGCTCGCTCTGCAACCACCCCAGTGACACGGCCTCTCACGTTCTGAATGGCTGCACGAAGTACGCTAAAATGTACCAAGCAAGGCACAATTGGATCGTGCATCTCATCTACAGGAATCTGCCTCGAAAAGACACCAGCAGAGTACTCATGGACACAGCTGTTCCAGTTTGCCACCCCCTTCACGACCACAGCGACAAGACCAGACCTTGCACTCATCCACGAGGAGGAGCGAGAAGTGTTGCTCATGGAGATCTCTGTGCCCTTTGATGCACATATTGACACATGCTATGAGAACAAATTTCAGAAGTACATTCAGCTGTGCCATGACATCACTGCGCTGGGGTACAGATGCCTGGTGATCTGCATAGTGATCGGCAGCCTGGGCACTGTGCACAGATGGGTGGTGTCGGGGCTGGAGCTGCTGGGGTGTCCGCGCTACTCGTCCAAGTGGCTTGCGCGGTACCTCAGCATCAGCGCAGCCCTAGGATCCTTCCAGGTGTGGCAGAGACGGTGCTGTGACCTGAGAACAAGAACTCCCCATGTCCCAAACTCACGAACTGAACTGAGAAACTTTTTGATTCGGTACCGCGTTCACCCACGATAACATTCGCCATGCCCTCGCATTGTCTCGCACTGTCGCGGCAGACGAAAACAAAACCGTCTGCATGTACTGTCCATCGCGATCTGTGGCAACATGTGCCATTCGGTGCTCTCAGTTCGATGTCACAAAACATGTCCATGAAGGCATACTAGCAATTGGAGGAGAGCAAATATTGTTGTGATAATTTTGCACAAGAATCCTGAATAAAACTGATTTATGTATGTATGTATGTATGTGTGTGTGTATATATGTGTGCGTATGTATGTGTGTATGTATGTATGTATGTATGTATGTATGTATGTATGTATGTATGTATGTATGTATGTCACAGTGGATCTACCTAAATGTGCAAAACTCAAACTTAAATTGCACAAAAGAGGGGATGACTACACCATTGTCCTCGAAGAAGATGAAGACATACAGTTAGTGCTCAAGGATTCATTGGGATGCTACATCTGCTTGAAACAAAACCTAATCCAGAGAAGAGTTGACCAGTGGAGACAGAAGACATCCCAGGGAAGATTAGCAAGAACTGAGAATGTAGACCACACACTCTCATGTTCACACCTAACAAACATGCACCTAAGTGACAGTCTCACCAAATTTGTCACCAAAGCCAGACTACAGCTGATTGAGTGTGACAGCCTTCTTCATCTGTACTACCCATCATCTTACAGCAAGCAGTGCAAGAGATGTGCTTTCCACTCAGAGACAGTCAGTCACATTCTGAATGGTTGTGAGAAGAGTAAGAAACTGATTCAGGCCAGGCACAACAGAATAGTGAACATTGTTGCAACAAATTTATCACACCAGAATGAAGATTCCTGTGTCCTCACAGACCAAATTGTGAAACAGTCTCACTTTCTGCAGGAGGACACGGGTGGGTTTGCAAGTGTCCAGCACACAAGACCTGATATGTGCCTCATTGACTATGCCAGTGGGAAGTGCTGCATTGTTGAGGTGGCTCTACCATTCGATGCTTTTGTGAACACCTGTTATGACTCAAAGTTCAAAAAGTACCTCCCACTTTGTCAGAGAATCCAGGAAACTGGGTTTGAATGTAAAGTAATTGTGCTGGTCATAGGGTCGCTTGGAGTTGTGCACAGCAGATTCTGCAGTGGACTGAAAATGCTAGGACTAAACACACAGAGAGCCAAAGCAGTTGCTCGATACTGCTCAGTGAGTACAATGATTGGCTCCTTCATCATCTGGAGAAAGAGGTGTAGATCTGTTTCCCAGGAAAGAGTGGTATGATGCAGTTCAGGGTGAGAGTGGGTTGACTGTCAAGTGCAGTCTAAGGGAGACAATTGACATTACTTCCCTTGAATCACAGCTGACACTTTGCAGGGAGATGGGAGAACATGTTGAGTGGTGTGTACTTCTGAATTATGACCTTCAATATTCATTGGGCCTGTGCTCAGAAATAATAATAAAGGAATATGTGTATATTTTTTACACTTGCAATGTGGATCCTGACTGTGCAGTGCCCATGTGCCCCTTTCCTTGTTTGTGCTGATTAATCCTGTATTTAGTCTCTTATGCCTAAGTATGTAAAGAAATCTTTAGTGTGTAAGTGCATATACGTTTCAGTACCTCACCTGATCCTCTGAGATACTTTATGCAGTCACACTTGTTCTGGTGAGGGATGTGTGAATGCCAATTGCTTGTGTTGGTTCTTGTATAACTCAAAAATGCTATAAAGCTGTTCCCAGTACTTCATGTCAAAATGAGGGAACATTACATGTAAAAGAAAATGCTCTGATATATGAATACAAGTAAATTTCAGTATATTAATGAACAACTGAATGCTATAACCTGCCTCTTATACTCACATCCCACTGAGGAGTATATAAATATAAATATGACTGTAGCTACTATGCAGGAGTCTACACTGAACGTGACATCCTGAATGTTTGGCTCGGCAGATATATACATGTATGTAGCTTATCATATCTATATTTTTGTGTTTGACATTTTGCCCACTCATGAAAACCCATACTTCTGTGTGCCATTGTGGACATGTATATATAGCTAATCCTCCTGGTCAAGACAATCTAGCTGTTGTTGTGTTGGCCTTCTACACTTTACATGCCAAAGTAGGTCTCCATTATCTCTTTTGTGGGTCAGACAGCTCAAGTTACAAAGTGTGTTTATTCATTAGTTGTTCATGTGCGCAGACTTTGTGCAATGTTCATGAATAAGGTCTTTTTAATATATGTACATGAATAAAGTCTTTTTGATATGTATGCAATGTGGATCCTGACTGTGCAATGTCCATGTGCCATTTTTCTTGTTTGTGCTGATTAATCCTGTATTTAATCTCTTATGCCAAAGTGAGAAAAAATGTATGTAAAGAAAGCTTTAGTGTGTAAGTGCATATATGTTTCAGTGCCTCACCTGATTCTCTGGGATGCTGTATGGTCACACTTGTCCTGGTGAGGGATGTGTGAATGCCAATTGTTTGTGTTGGTTCTTGTATAATAATGCTAAAAAGCTATTCCCAGTACTTCATGTCAAAAAATGAGGGGATATTACATGTAAAAGAAAATGCTCTGATATATGAACACAAGTAAGTTTCAGTATAATAATGAACATCTGAATGCTATAACCTGCCTCTCATACTCACATCCCACTGAGGAGTATATAAATATAAATATGACTGTAGCTACTATGTAGGAGTCTATACTGAACGTGACATCCTGAATGTTTGGCTCGGCAGATATATACATGTATGTAGCTTAACAGCTCTATGTTTTTGTGTTTGATATTTTGCCCACTCATGAAAACCCATACCTATGTGTGCCATTGTGGACATGTATATATAGCTAATCTTCTTGGTCAAGACAATCTAGCTGTTGTTGTGTTGGCCTTCTTCACTTTACATGCCAAAGTAGGTCTCCATTATCTCTTTCGTGGGTCGGACAGCTCAAGTTACAAAGTGTGTTCATCCATTAGTTGTTCATGTGCGCAGATTTTGTGCAATTTTCATGAATAAAGTCTTTTTGATATGTATGTATGTATGTATGCACTGCAGATATCTCTCTCATACATGAAATGTGCCGTTGCAACTCGATTATCTCCCTTGAGTCAGTGAGCTTAACAGCAGTAAGACACTCCTGTCCATCTCACAGTGTAGTGTAGGAAATAAGAAATGTTGTAGTCTGATATTTCTCTTCCTTGGGGTTCCCTCCTTGTGACATAGACTGTGGGCTCATACATGACGGCTCTATATTTCGACTGTATGTATTTATCCACCATGTATAGATATTGTACAACTTTGGTGAATAAGATTCTGTTGATATGTATGTATGTATGTATGTATGTATGTATGTATGTATGTATGTATGTATGTATGTATGTATGTATGTATGTATGTATGTATGTATGTATGTATGTATGTATGTATGTATGTATGTATGTATGTATGTATGTATGTATGTATGTATGTATGTATGTATGTATGTATGTATGTATGTATGTATGTATGTATGTAAACTTGTATGGCACTGGTCTCCACCCCATAGGGGTGCTCAAAGTGCATGCACACATTCACACGTGCATGATCACATGCACATGCACACAGCATGCTTGATGATCTTTCAGTTTCATCACTGGAACTTCCAGTTGACAAATTTTTGTGGTGCGTGTTTACCTATCTAAAACTACATTTGGGGGATGGGTGGGGGGAAATTGTCATATGTGCAGCCCAAGGAGTACTATATCAGATAGAGTACTCCATGGTGCAGCCTCAACTACAGTTACCATGATTCTACCGAAGAGAGATGTTAAGTATTGGAGCTACTGGGATCCCAGAAAAAAAACTGCAGGCCTTGGTGACATTGAATGATGAGGGTGAACTCTGAAAGCACATACACAACCACCCAACTCCCCATTTCCCCCACTCCAACCCACTTTTTTTTTGCAATGAGGAGACAATTTGAAGCATGCATGGATTGGGGCAAAAGTTAACTCTACGGAAAGATTGTGCAGGGAGGTGGATCCGAATTGGACTGCTGAGCCTTTTAAAGTGTTAGGAATATTTTTCACAACAGATTTAAATGGAATGGTAGAATTAAATTTTGAAGAGGTATTTAAGAAAATCATTAAACTTCTGAGTACATGGATTCGGCGGAATCTTACAATATTCGGTAAAATCCTTGTGATAAAAGCATTGGCACTTTCCAAACTTACTTACTATCTTATAAATCTACCCAGACCACCAGAGTTTCATGAAGAAGATACAACATGAATTCTATAGGTTCATTTTGTCTGGTAAAATAGACAAAATAAAAAGAGAAACTCTTATGATAGACTATGATAAAGGGGGTCTAAAAATGATCGACATAAATAAATACAATGATGCATTAAAACTGACATGGATGAGCAGATTGGTCCAAACCCCTGTACTCAATATTTCCTGTAAGTGGGTGGATGTCAAAGTGTTGATGGAAACGGGGGGATTTATCAAGAAAACAGTGGGCGACAAAATCAGAAATCCTTTCTGGCAGCAAGTGTTAATAGCGTGGAATAAATTTTTGATTCGAAATAAACTGCAACTGGAAGTTATTTGCAGCGGCCGCTATGGAATAACGTAGAATTTGCTGACAGCGGTTACTTCTTAAGAAAATGGTTTGATGTTGGGATAAAAACTGTTAAAGACATTGTGAAACTTAACGAAACGTTTAAATCCTTTGAGGAGTTACAGTCAGAATTCAAAGTTCAAGGTCATTTTCTTGATTATGCTAAACTACTGCAAAGAACTCCGTGGAAATGGAAGCAGGAAATTGAGCAAATAGATATTCGTACTGAGGAAAAACAGCACGAGCCCTCAATTAGAGCATTGTTGCTTTCAAATAATAGCAGAAAGGCTAGATTCTTCTATGGAATGCTGCAGAATACATGTATTCATATGGCACAAAAAACGTGGGAAAATAAACTAGTAAAAATTGACTTGCCCTGGGAGATTTATTACCAATTGCTTTTTAAATCTTGTCAAGAGGTGAGACTCAGAGTATTTCAGTACAAGATTCTTCGTCGTATTTTGCCAGTCAATAGTCTACTTTGTAAGATGAAGCTCACTCAGACTAAACTGTGCACTTTTTGTCAGACTGAAGTTGAAACAATAGGGCATCTCTTTTATGGATGCAAATACAGCAGATCCCTGTGGGTAAAATTGAGAGATGTCATTAAAGAAAAATGTGATAGAGAAGTAACTTTTACAGAACTAGAGGTACTTTTTGGAAAATTAAAATAAAATGCAAACATCAATCATATCATTTTGCTAACAAAAAGGCTTATATTTATCATCAGAGATTGAATGATTTGCTTCCAGACTTTGTTGATTTCACTTTTTATCTGTCCAGTATAATTAAGCTTGAGTATATTATTGCAAAAAAGAGAGAAAATATTAAAAAGTTCAATGATAAATGGAGTGAATTTATCAATGCTGTGTCATTATACTTGTGTAAAATGGAAACTGTGACATTGGTTCATATAAGCAAATCTATTGCAGAGGTCTGCAGATGTCTTGTTCTTAAGAATGTGCATGTGGGTGGGGTGGGGTGGAGTGGGGTTAATGGATGATGGGGCAGTGGGATGGGGGAGAGGCAAGATGAAGGGTGTGTGTGGTAGTACTTAATTAGCCGCCGAGTGGAACAGAGAAACATGAACTCCAGACTGTGAAGAATTGCGTTTACTCTTAATAACTACACTGAACAAGAAATACATGACATACATAACGTATGCAATGAAGATATTGTTACAAAAGCTTGTATTGGATTGGAAAAGGGTGACAAAGGAACACCACATATACAAGGTTATATGCGGTTTGGCAAAGCCATACGATTCAGTAAAGTTAAGAAAATGATCGGTGACAGATGTCACATTGAGAGTTGTAAAGGAAGCGAAAAGTCGAATTTTGACTACTGTTCAAAAGAACACAATATGTTAGTTGTAAAAGGAGAACCGGAATCAGCGAGCAATGAACCACTGTGCTTAAAAGATCTTGTTAGAAAATTAGCTTCCGGTATAAACCTTATGGACTTAGAGGAAATAGAATTACGTACATACCAACGTTTCAATAAAATTGTAGATATGTTGGTGCACGATTTAGTTAGAAAGGACGAATTAGTGAGAATGCAAGAATTGCATTCGAACGTTCAACTAAGACCGTGGCAGGAACAATTGACTGTGTATATGCACACTAGAGACTGTGATAGAAGTATATACTGGATAAATGATCCAATTGGAAATAATGGCAAGTCCTGGTTCTGTGACTGGTTTTCTTCTTGTAATGAAGGTGTAGTGTATTGCAATGCAAATAAAACTGAGGATGTTATGTATTTCCTTTCTAAGATTTCAAATATCAAATATGTCTTGGTGGATGTAGACCGTTCGTCTCTTGAATACTTCAATTATGGTGTGTGGGAGCGTGTGAAGAATGGACGAATTATGACTGGTAAATATCAAGGAGCAAGTAGAATTATAATTCCAAAACCTTTTATTGTCATATTTGCAAACAACAAGCCAAACATGGAAAAATGGTCGTGACAGATACAAAATTTACACAATTTGTAAAAAAAATACACAAAGATGGTATGTTGGCTACTGAAAAATAAAGAATCAAACAGCATACTCTTGTCCGTTTTTCTTCCCAAAGTAAATTACTTTACCACCATACTGAATATACACTTGATCCCCTGCGGATCCCTTCAATAACATTTGCAATCCATTAAATGACAAAGTAGGAGTGTTATACATACTCCCAACATCATGAGAATAATTTTTAAGTCCACCAGCAGAGAAATTGTTTTGATTAACAGAATTCAAATAAGCTGTACATACCCCATTTGGGTGTAAAAGAAAAGAAGTAGCGCTTATTTACACGCATATTAAAACGCTTCCCTCTCACATAGCATCAGGATCATAACACATATGTTCATTTTAGTAACAGCATCATTTACTTTAGTAAATTGATCAGACTCAGCTAACCAAATTTTCATATAAATCTTCTGCATTTTATACCTATCATATACAAACACCTGTCCATTAGAAGTAAGAGGAATCAATTTAGCATTAGTTGTACGTTGTTGGTGGGTCCGATTCCGCTTGCAGGCAGTGAGGGTGCGTACGAATGTAATCTCTGCAAAAATCCATCAGATCCAATAGTATATTTTTCAGGGATCGACCAATAAGTCGACGAATCAGATCTGTTTTGTATCCGTCTAAATGATCTCCTTCTGGGTATACTACGTCGGGGTCGAATCCGTGTTCGGACAACTCGTCCTGTGCGTCTAGGCAGTCTTCCAAAAACCCTTCGTACTTTTCTAAAAACTCGTCTATTTCTTGCGGGCATTCTCGTGTACATAGGCAAATATCGCAATAGGTTTTATCCATAGCAATGAACACTTACCAGCGGTCTACGCTTTAATAGTGAAAAGTAAATCTTTATAATCTAAATTCATCTACGTTTTAGTTTTACAAAGGGTGATTGAGCGTTTGCGTAACACCAGGGCCTACAGTGGCTAGGTGATTGAGTGCGTCCGCGGTAAGGTAAACAGGTAAACGTACGTGTCCCCTGTCAGTCAGGCGGTGCAGCAAATATATCCACAGGAAAGGCCCACTATTGGAGCAACACATATATCCACAGGAAAGGACCTCTTATGAGGAGCAACAAGAATCAAATGCGCGCAGGTATACGGGATGCCGTATATATAGGCGCGCAAAGTAAATTTAAAGTAAATTGTGTAGATGATTTAGTTTGAATTATTATAAAGGTACAGAAATCACTCGGCGGGTAGTACTTAGCCGCCGAGTGGAACAGAGAAACATGAACTCCAGACTGCGAAGAATTGCGTTTACTCTTAATAACTACACTGAACACGAAATACATGACATACATAACGTATGCAATGAAGATATTGTTACAAAAGCTTGTATTGGATTGGAAAAGGGTGACAAAGGAACACCACATATACAAGGTTATATGCGGTTTGGCAAAGCCATACGATTGTTAATATTAACGTAATGTTTCCATCTAATGCAATAGTCATACATTCCATCCAATAGACTCTGCAACCCTGCTTCTGACTCTGAACATATTACAGTGTCATCAGCGTACAATAATAAAAACATTTGAAATAAAGCATTAACATCAGAGTCCTCCATGTTAGCCATATAAGCATCTCTAGACATGGTAAACAAACCAACATCTTTCTGAAGTAAAAACTGTTTTAAATCATTCAAAAAAAGAGCAAAAAGCAGGGGAGACAAATACTGAATATACACTTGATCCCCTGCGGATCCCTTCAATAACATTTGCAATCCATTAAATGACAAAGTAGGAGTGTTATACATGTTACAGGGAATAAGAAAATTTAGGGAATAAGCTTAATCCCTGAAATTTTAAGGGAATAGGCTTATTCCCTGTTTCAACTGGGGAGTAAGCTTATTCCCTAAACAAATCAGGGATTTAGCTTATTCCCTGAAATAGGAGGTCATTTTTTTGCCTTATTCCCTGATTAGTTTGAAACACACAAACAGAAAGACGTGTACATTTTACCATAAATAATTCGATGTCAGTGATCTTTGATCACTCTTTAAAGCTTCTTTTGCTTGGAAATGAGTTCTTTCTTGACTTTTAACCACTCTCTTGATAAATACAGAATGATTTCGTGAACTGTTGTCGGTGTTTGTGTTTTGATTTTTCCTCGGGCAGATTCAGTTCAATTAAAAAGGTCAGTCTAGTCTGTGATTCATACCAAGCAACATGGACGCGAAAAAACAAGTATTTCTTGAGGAAGTGCTAAAAAATAAGGAGAAAGCAAATATATTACTTTTGACCAGAGATGAGCACCACAGAATTTTAGATGAAGTGAAGGAAGCAGCAGCAACATCAGCTACTAAAACCCAACATCAAAGGCACCTTCTAAGAAGGTATAGAATTCTTACCTGTGGGCAAGTATCCAAACTCGTTCTAAAGCGAAAGGACGAAACTGAGCAACCAACACACTTCATATTTGTTGAGAAAATGTACTATGTTTTAAAGCGCATCCATGCTGTCACTGGCCATGGTGGCCGTGATAAAATGTTGAAAGAGGCTGCAAAAAAGTATGCAAACATAACAGAGGCCAGTGTCACTTTGTTCAAGTCTTTGTGCGTTCAGTGTCAGGGGGAAAAAAGAAGACCTACTATTAAAGGCATTGTTGTGAAGCCTCTCCTGTCAAAGTCCTTTAGATCAAGATCTCAAGTGAATTTAATTGACTATCAGTCACTTAAACAGGGAGGATACACATGGGTTATGGTCTACCAGGAACATCTTACCAAGTTTTGCATGCTTAGAGCCCTTACAACAAAACGACCAGCAGAGGTGGCATACCAACTTTTAGACGTTTTCCTTCTAATCGGAGCCCCGCAAATTCTTCAAAGTGACAACAGTGCACAAGTGATCGTTTCGCTTTTCTCTTATTTGTTTATCTGCTCCGACACTCGTGCACCGAGTTTTGATGCGTGACCGGGACACTCCCTGCAGTATGTTTGCTTTGTATGTAAGGTCTTAGCACTAGCTGTAGGTGTAAATATGGTCAGTTATTAATATAATTGGTAAATTTAGTTGTCATGAAACTTTGTTTTGTGTGTTAATGCCATTTTCTTGTCATAATCTTAGACGTTACATTACGCCGAATGCGGGCAGTTGATCATGCACTCATGGACTCGATGATCGTGAATTTTCTGTCCTCGCCTGACCAGGGAAACGAAATAGTCCATTCAAGTCAGAACTAAACAGTTTTCTGCTGCTACTCATTCGAGCTTTACATGAAACATTATATCACACTAGCTCGATCGTCTGCTGGCGTAGTGACTACGGTTCGATCGCGTTCGTCTGCTAGCCAGCTAGGTACGTACGGTGAGGTTTGTTTACTTATCTTCTGTGGGTTTTGTGCAGAAAGTATACGTTAAAACAGTCTAATATGACTGTTTTCAATTAGTTTTTAATCTAATTAATCATTTTGCATGCTTTAATGTCATTCTTTTGTCACGATCCAGAGATCATCACATCAGCTTCTATTGTTACCAGTCTACAAGAACTGCCAGAAGTAAAGGAACGAAACTCGGGCTTAATTTCCGTTTCAGAAATGAGAATGTCCTATACTTTCGTGTTCACATTAACCAGTCCGCAGAATATGTAATGGTTTTGACTTGTTGTCCACTTCTTATAAGGGCTTTCA
Organism: Theodoxus fluviatilis; assembly: GCA_034096865.1. Lineage (NCBI taxonomy): Eukaryota > Metazoa > Mollusca > Gastropoda > Cycloneritida > Neritidae > Theodoxus > Theodoxus fluviatilis. Next base: position 16,293 of record JAWQFJ010023549.1, on the reverse strand, counting down.
TGGTTTGTGAGCAGCAATATTTTCATCTTGTATTTTGATCCTTGTGTATTTATGAATAAACCAATGTTTAAAGCAACAAATCTTGCATTAGTGTTTCTGTTTGTGTGCTTTAAACTAATCAGGGAATAAGGCAAAAAAAATGACCTCCTATTTCAGGGAATAAGCTAAATCCCTGATTTGTTTAGGGAATAAGCTTACTCCCCAGTTGAAACAGGGAATAAGCCTATTCCCTTAAAATTTCAGGGATTAAGCTTATTCCCTAAATGTTCTTATTCCCTGTAACATACATACTCCCAACATCATGAGAATAATTTTTAAGTCCACCAGCAGAGAAATTGTTTTGATTAACAGAATTCAAATAAGCTGTACCCCATTTGGGTGTAAAAGAAAAGAAGTAGCGCTTATTTACACGCATATTAAAACGCTTCCCTCTCACATTATAATAGGCTTGTTCACCAGCAAAGATCCTTCCATTAGCATCAGGATCATAACACATGTTCATTTCAGTAACAGCATCATTTACTTTAGTAAATTGATCAGACTCAGCTAACCAAATTTTCATATAAATCTTCTGCATTTTATACCTATCATATACAAACACCTGTCCATTAGAAGTAAGAGGAATCAATTTAGCATTAGTTATAACGTTGTTGGTGGGTCCGATTCCGCTTGCAGGCAGTGAGGGTGCGTACGAATGTAATCTCTGCAAAAATCCATCAGATCCAATAGTATATTTTTCAGGGATCGACCAATAAGTCGACGAATCAGATCTGTTTTGTATCCGTCTAAATGATCTCCTTCTGGGTATACTACGTCGGGGTCGAATCCGTGTTCGGACAACTCGTCCTGTGCGTCTAGGCAGTCTTCCAAAAACCCTTCGTACTTTTCTAAAAACTCGTCTATTTCTTGCGGGCATTCTCGTGTACATAGGCAAATATCGCAATAGGTTTTATCCATAGCAATGAACACTTACCAGCGGTCTACGCTTTAATAGTGAAAAGTAAATCTTTATAATCTAAATTCATCTACGTTTTAGTTTTACAAAGGGTGATTGAGCGTTTGCGTAACACCAGGGCCTACAGTGGCTAGGTGATTGAGTGCGTCCGCGGTAAGGTAAACAGGTAAACGTACGTGCCCCCTGTCAGTCAGGCGGTGCAGCAAATATATCCACAGGAAAGGCCCACTATTGGAGCAACACATATATCCACAGGAAAGGACCTCTTATGAGGAGCAACAAGAATCAAATGCGCGCAGGTATACGGGATGCCGTATATATAGGCGCGCAAAGTAAATTTAAAGTAAATTGTGTAGATGATTTAGTTTGAACTATTATAAAGGTACAGAAATCACTCGAGCGGAACAGAGAAACATGAACTCCAGACTGCGAAGAATTGCGTTTACTCTTAATAACTACACTGAACAAGAAATACATGACATACATAACGTATGCAATGAAGATATTGTTACAAAAGTTTGTATTGGATTGGAAAAGGGTGACAAAGGAACACCACATATACAAGGTTATATGCGGTTTGGCAAAGCCATACGATTCAGTAAAGTTAAGAAAATGATCGGTGACAGATGTCACATTGAGAGTTGTAAAGGAAGCGAAAAGTCGAATTTTGACTACTGTTCAAAAGAACACAATATGTTAGTTGTAAAAGGAGAACCGGAATCAGCGAGCAATGAACCACTGTGCTTAAAAGATCTTGTTAGAAAATTAGCTTCCGGTATAAACCTTATGGACTTAGAGGAAATAGAATTACGTACATACCAACGTTTCAATAAAATTGTAGATATGTTGGTGCACGATTTAGTTAGAAAGGACGAATTAGTGAGAATGCAAGAATTGCATTCGAACGTTCAACTAAGACCGTGGCAGGAACAATTGACTGTGTATATGCACACTAGAGACTGTGATAGAAGTATATACTGGATAAATGATCCAATTGGAAATAATGGCAAGTCCTGGTTCTGTGACTGGTTTTCTTCTTGTAATGAAGGTGTAGTGTATTGCAATGCAAATAAAACTGAGGATGTTATGTATTTCCTTTCTAAGATTTCAAATATCAAATATGTCTTGGTGGATGTAGACCGTTCGTCTCTTGAATACTTCAATTGTGGTGTGTGGGAGCGTGTGAAGAATGGACGAATTATGACTGGTAAATATCAAGGAGCAAGTAGAATTATAATTCCAAAACCTTTTATTGTCATATTTGCAAACAACAAGCCAAACATGGAAAAATGGTCAAGTGACAGATACAAAATGTACACAATTTGTAAAAAATTACACAAAGATGGTATGTTGGCTACTGAAAAATAAAGAATCAAACAGCATACTCTTGTCCGTTTTTCTTCCCAAAGTAAATTACTTTACCAAGTTCAAGTTTGGGTGCCAGGCCCGTCAAGGCAAGGCACAATTTATTCTTTACCCTTGGGGGCATTTAGAATATTAATAACAAAACCAACTATAACATACATAATTGAATCAGAAATGGAAAAAAAGAAAGAAAAAGAAAAGAAAAGAAGAAACAAAAAGTCAAAAATAGAAAAACGGAAAAAGAAATGTACAATGAGGAAAAATTGTATATGGAGGAAAAAATACAACTCAATACACGCAACATAAGCATTGAAATTGTGGTTTAGAGTTATTCAGTTAATTTATTTACAAATAATATTCAGGAATTCTACTAGATTTGACAGTAGGTTCTTCTTTCTGCTACCAAAGAGTTGATTAAATTTTAAGCTATTTGGTCTTCTACAAAAGTAACTTGACAAAAATTTACATCGCTCATCTTTGAAAAAATCACAAACAAACACATAATGGTATTCATCCCCAATGTCGACGGAAGCACATTTTGTACAAAGGCGTTCCGATCTTTGCACATTTAGATAACGATTTATTTGCACTGGCAGTCTATTGTTCAAGGTTCTGAATTTCATAAATGAAACACACTGTCTAAATGACAAAATATTGATATAATCTTCACACACAAATTCATCTTTGTACATCCTATAATTATAAAACACGTCTTTAGTATCTATCTCTGTAAACCGTTGTTGAATGTACTGGTCGTACAAGCACCTTCTGACCTTTTCTTTAAACCAAGTTGCTGAAAATTGTAAGTTCCCTTGCAGGGTCCAAAATCCTGATAATCCTAGACTATCCAGAATGGTTTTTATGGAAGATAAATATTCAGAATCTAACAAATCTAATGAAAACATTTTATAAGAAAACCAGTATGCAATACTTGAAACGTTATTTCGGTTCTCAGGATTTACTAATTTATACCAATAGCATAATAATCTACGTTTAGCATTAATGTCTAAAGGTATCTTTCCCAACTCGCCAAAAACCATAGCATTGGGTGTTGATTTTCTCAACTTGAATACAGTTTTATAAAAGCGAAGTTGTAATCTAGTTGCGATTTCGCACGAACTAAAACCCCAAACTTCAGAGCCATACAACAAAATAGGAGCTATCATCTTATCAAGCAGGTCAATCTGTATATCAGCTGGGAGAGACAATTTTCTACAGGTTCTCATCAAAGAAAACATTGCTCTCGAAGCTCGATCAAATAAATTTTTCTGAGCGACTGAAAACTTATTATTATAGTTCAATCTTAATCCTAAATACATAACATCAGACACAACTTCGATTGGCTCACCATTAAACAAGAAGACAGGTTTGTTTCTAATTTTTCCTCGATAAAAAACAATGATTTTAGTCTTGTTAATATTAACGTAATGTTTCCATCTAATGCAATAGTCATACATTCCATCCAATAGACTCTGCAACCCTGCTTCTGACTCTGAACATATTACAGTGTCATCAGCGTACAATAATAAAAACATTTGAAATAAAGCATTAACATCAGAGTCCTCCATGTTAGCCATATAAGCATCTCTAGACATGGTAAACAAACCAACATCTTTCTGAAGTAAAAACTGTTTTAAATCATTCAAAAAAAGAGCAAAAAGCAGGGGAGACAAATACTGAATATACACTTGATACCCTGCGGATCCCTTCAATAACATTTGCAATCCATTAAATGACAAAGTAGGAGTGTTATACATGTTACAGGGAATAAGAAAATTTAGGGAATAAGCTTAATCCCTGAAATTTTAAGGGAATAGGCTTATTCCCTGTTTCAACTGGGGAGTAAGCTTATTCCCTAAACAAATCAGGGATTTAGCTTATTCCCTGAAATAGGAGGTCATTTTTTTGCCTTATTCCCTGATTAGTTTGAAACACACAAACAGAAAGACGTGTACATTTTACCATAAATAATTCGATGTCAGTGATCTTTGATCACTCTTTAAAGCTTCTTTTGCTTGGAAATGAGTTCTTTCTTGACTTTTAACCACTCTCTTGATAAATACAGAATGATTTCGTGAACTGTTGTCGGTGTTTGTGTTTTGATTTTTCCTCGGGCAGATTCAGTTCAATTAAAAAGGTCAGTCTAGTCTGTGATTCATACCAAGCAACATGGACGCGAAAAAACAAGTATTTCTTGAGGAAGTGCTAAAAAATAAGGAGAAAGCAAATATATTACTTTTGACCAGAGATGAGCACCACAGAATTTTAGATGAAGTGAAGGAAGCAGCAGCAACATCAGCTACTAAAACCCAACATCAAAGGCACCTTCTAAGAAGGTATAGAATTCTTACCTGTGGGCAAGTATCCAAACTCGTTCTAAAGCGAAAGGACGAAACTGAGCAACCAACACACTTCATATTTGTTGAGAAAATGTACTATGTTTTAAAGCGCATCCATGCTGTCACTGGCCATGGTGGCCGTGATAAAATGTTGAAAGAGGCTGCAAAAAAGTATGCAAACATAACAGAGGCCAGTGTCACTTTGTTCAAGTCTTTGTGCGTTCAGTGTCAGGGGGAAAAAAGAAGACCTACTATTAAAGGCATTGTTGTGAAGCCTCTCCTGTCAAAGTCCTTTAGATCAAGATCTCAAGTGAATTTAATTGACTATCAGTCACTTAAACAGGGAGGATACACATGGGTTATGGTCTACCAGGAACATCTTACCAAGTTTTGCATGCTTAGAGCCCTTACAACAAAACGACCAGCAGAGGTGGCATACCAACTTTTAGACGTTTTCCTTCTAATCGGAGCCCCGCAAATTCTTCAAAGTGACAACAGTGCACAAGTGATCGTTTCGCTTTTCTCTTATTTGTTTATCTGCTCCGACACTCGTGCACCGAGTTTTGATGCGTGACCGGGACACTCCCTGCAGTATGTTTGCTTTGTATGTAAGGTCTTAGCACTAGCTGTAGGTGTAAATATGGTCAGTTATTAATATAATTGGTAAATTTAGTTGTCATGAAACTTTGTTTTGTGTGTTAATGCCATTTTCTTATCATAATCTTAGACGTTACATTACGCCGAATGCGGGCAGTTGATCATGCACTCATGGACTCGATGATCGTGAATTTTCTGTCCTCGCCTGACCAGGGAAACGAAATAGTCCATTCAAGTCAGAACTAAACAGTTTTCTGCTGCTACTCATTCGAGCTTTACATGAAACATTATATCACACTAGCTCGATCGTCTGCTGGCGTAGTGACTACGGTTCGATCGCGTTCGTCTGCTAGCCAGCTAGGTACGTACGGTGAGGTTTGTTTACTTATCTTCTGTGGGTTTGGTGCAGAAAGTATACGTTAAAACAGTCTAATATGACTGTTTTCAATTAGTTTTTAATCTAATTAATCATTTTGCATGCTTTAATGTCATTCTTTTGTCACGATCCAGAAATCATCACATCAGCTTCTATTGTTACCAGTCTACAAGAACTGCCAGAAGTAAAGGAACGAAACTCGGGCTTAATTTCCGTTTCAGAAATGAGAATGTCCTATACTTTCGTGTTCACATTAACCAGTCCGCAGAATATGTAATGGTTTTGACTTGTTGTCCACTTCTTATAAGGGCTTTCATGGTTTGTGAGCAGCAATATTTTCATCTTGTATTTTGATCCTTGTGTATTTATGAATAAACCAATGTTTAAAGCAACAAATCTTGCATTAGTGTTTCTGTTTGTGTGCTTTAAACTAATCAGGGAATAAGGCAAAAAAAATGACCTCCTATTTCAGGGAATAAGCTAAATCCCTGATTTGTTTAGGGAATAAGCTTACTCCCCAGTTGAAACAGGGAATAAGCCTATTCCCTTAAAATTTCAGGGATTAAGCTTATTCCCTAAATTTTCTTATTCCCTGTAACATACATACTCCCAACGTCATGAGAATAATTTTTAAGTCCACCAGCAGAGAAATTGTTTTGATTAACAGAATTCAAATAAGCTGTACCCCATTTGGGTGTAAAAGAAAAGAAGTAGCGCTTATTTACACGCATATTAAAACGCTTCCCTCTCACATTATAATAGGCTTGTTCACCAGCAAAGATCCTTCCATTAGCATCAGGATCATAACACATGTTCATTTCAGTAACAGCATCATTTACTTTAGTAAATTGATCAGACTCAGCTAACCAAATTTTCATATAAATCTTCTGCATTTTATACCCAACCACTTTCCAACGTAATTGACAGTCATTCATTCTCTCACAGTGAATTTGCTGATGACACGCAACTCTACAACTCCACTCATCCCAGTCAAATCCAACTTCTTCTCTCTGCAAGTGAACTTTGTATTTCTGATGTGAAACAGTGGATGACACAGAACAAACTCAAACTTAATGATTCAAAGACCGAAGCTCTCCTGGTTGGCGGTAGAGGCGAATTCGATCAGGCCCTGAAACTAACCATAGGCCAGAGTGAGATAGAATTCTCAAAGTCTGTTAGGAACTTAGGTGTCATGTTCGATGATGATCTTTCTATGAGAGTTCATGTGAACAAAGTTTGCCAGTTAGCTTACTACGAGTTAAGGAAAATTGGCACTATTCGTCACTATCTTTCACAACAGGCCACTCAAACCCTTGTCACTTCCCTTGTTCTGTCCCGTCTTGATTATGGAAATTCTCTTCTTGCCGGCATTCCTGGCACTCTGCTAAACAAACTGCAAAAAGTCCAAAACACTGCTGCTAGATTAATCTTTAGATGTCCCAAGAGAACTCCCACATCCAAACTCCTTCGTGCACTGCATTGGCTCCCCGTCGCTCAGAGGATAGAGTATAAGCTAGCCATTATGTGTTTCAACTTCTTCAATCAAACTGCACCACACGCACTCAAAGAAATTCTCACTGTCTACACCCCCGCTAGAAATAACCGTTCAGCTGCAGACACCAAAACGTTAAATGTCCCCCGTCGCAAAAAGATAACCCAAGGACAGCGAGCTTTTTCCTACATCGGCCCTGTAACATGGAATAGCCTACCTTTCCCTGTCCGTCACTCTAATTCCATGTCCCAGTTCAAAACCTCCCTCAAGACACACCTGTTCCGGTCAGTCTTTCCTGACGAGCAGTGAAGGCGCCTCTTTTATGTTTCGTGTTTTGCCTGCTACTTAATTAATTGTATTGTATTTAATTGTTCTTTTTATTTCAATTGTATAGTATGTGAGTGTTAGAATGTTTTGTATGAGTGTAGACTTTGTCATTGTACACGCCATGAGCTTGCTATTAGGGAAGGTATGTGCGTTATAAATAGTCTGTATTATTATTATTATTATACAAACACCTGTCCATTAGAAGTAAGAGGAATCAATTTAGCATTAGTTATAACGTTGTTGGTGGGTCCGATTCCGCTTGCAGGCAGTGAGGGTGCGTACGAATGTAATCTCTGCAAAAATCCATCAGATCCAATAGTATATTTTTCAGGGATCGACCAATAAGTCGACGAATCAGATCTGTTTTGTATCCGTCTAAATGATCTCCTTCTGGGTATACTACGTCGGGGTCGAATCCGTGTTCGGACAACTCGTCCTGTGCGTCTAGGCAGTCTTCCAAAAACCCTTCGTACTTTTCTAAAAACTCGTCTATTTCTTGCGGGCATTCTCGTGTACATAGGCAAATATCGCAATAGGTTTTATCCATAGCAATGAACACTTACCAGCGGTCTACGCTTTAATAGTGAAAAGTAAATCTTTATAATCTAAATTCATCTACGTTTTAGTTTTACAAAGGGTGATTGAGCGTTTGCGTAACACCAGGGCCTACAGTGGCTATAGGTGATTGAGTGCGTCCGCGGTAAGGTAAACAGGTAAACGTACGTGCCCCCTGTCAGTCAGGCGGTGCAGCAAATATATCCACAGGAAAGGCCCACTATTGGAGCAACACATATATCCACAGGAAAGGACCTCTTATGAGGAGCAACAAGAATCAAATGCGCGCAGGTATACGGGATGCCGTATATATAGGCGCGCAAAGTAAATTTAAAGTAAATTGTGTAGATGATTTAGTTTGAACTATTATAAAGGTACAGAAATCACTCGAGCGGAACAGAGAAACATGAACTCCAGACTGCGAAGAATTGCGTTTACTCTTAATAACTACACTGAACAAGAAATACATGACATACATAACGTATGCAATGAAGATATTGTTACAAAAGTTTGTATTGGATTGGAAAAGGGTGACAAAGGAACACCACATATACAAGGTTATATGCGGTTTGGCAAAGCCATACGATTCAGTAAAGTTAAGAAAATGATCGGTGACAGATGTCACATTGAGAGTTGTAAAGGAAGCGAAAAGTCGAATTTTGACTACTGTTCAAAAGAACACAATATGTTAGTTGTAAAAGGAGAACCGGAATCAGCGAGCAATGAACCACTGTGCTTAAAAGGCATAGGCAAATATCGCAATAGGTTTTATCCATAGCAATGAACACTTACCAGCGGTCTACGCTTTAATAGTGAAAAGTAAATCTTTATAATCTAAATTCATCTACGTTTTAGTTTTACAAAGGGTGATTGAGCGTTTGCGTAACACCAGGGCCTACAGTGGCTATAGGTGATTGAGTGCGTCCGCGGTAAGGTAAACAGGTAAACGTACGTGCCCCCTGTCAGTCAGGCGGTGCAGCAAATATATCCACAGGAAAGGCCCACTATTGGAGCAACACATATATCCACAGGAAAGGACCTCTTATGAGGAGCAACAAGAATCAAATGCGCGCAGGTATACGGGATGCCGTATATATAGGCGCGCAAAGTAAATTTAAAGTAAATTGTGTAGATGATTTAGTTTGAACTATTATAAAGGTACAGAAATCACTCGAGCGGAACAGAGAAACATGAACTCCAGACTGCGAAGAATTGCGTTTACTCTTAATAACTACACTGAACAAGAAATACATGACATACATAACGTATGCAATGAAGATATTGTTACAAAAGTTTGTATTGGATTGGAAAAGGGTGACAAAGGAACACCACATATACAAGGTTATATGCGGTTTGGCAAAGCCATACGATTCAGTAAAGTTAAGAAAATGATCGGTGACAGATGTCACATTGAGAGTTGTAAAGGAAGCGAAAAGTCGAATTTTGACTACTGTTCAAAAGAACACAATATGTTAGTTGTAAAAGGAGAACCGGAATCAGCGAGCAATGAACCACTGTGCTTAAAAGGCATAGGCAAATATCGCAATAGGTTTTATCCATAGCAATGAACACTTACCAGCGGTCTACGCTTTAATAGTGAAAAGTAAATCTTTATAATCTAAATTCATCTACGTTTTAGTTTTACAAAGGGTGATTGAGCGTTTGCGTAACACCAGGGCCTACAGTGGCTATAGGTGATTGAGTGCGTCCGCGGTAAGGTAAACAGGTAAACGTACGTGCCCCCTGTCAGTCAGGCGGTGCAGCAAATATATCCACAGGAAAGGCCCACTATTGGAGCAACACATATATCCACAGGAAAGGACCTCTTATGAGGAGCAACAAGAATCAAATGCGCGCAGGTATACGGGATGCCGTATATATAGGCGCGCAAAGTAAATTTAAAGTAAATTGTGTAGATGATTTAGTTTGAACTATTATAAAGGTACAGAAATCACTCGAGCGGAACAGAGAAACATGAACTCCAGACTGCGAAGAATTGCGTTTACTCTTAATAACTACACTGAACAAGAAATACATGACATACATAACGTATGCAATGAAGATATTGTTACAAAAGTTTGTATTGGATTGGAAAAGGGTGACAAAGGAACACCACATATACAAGGTTATATGCGGTTTGGCAAAGCCATACGATTCAGTAAAGTTAAGAAAATGATCGGTGACAGATGTCACATTGAGAGTTGTAAAGGAAGCGAAAAGTCGAATTTTGACTACTGTTCAAAAGAACACAATATGTTAGTTGTAAAAGGAGAACCGGAATCAGCGAGCAATGAACCACTGTGCTTAAAAGGCATAGGCAAATATCGCAATAGGTTTTATCCATAGCAATGAACACTTACCAGCGGTCTACGCTTTAATAGTGAAAAGTAAATCTTTATAATCTAAATTCATCTACGTTTTAGTTTTACAAAGGGTGATTGAGCGTTTGCGTAACACCAGGGCCTACAGTGGCTATAGGTGATTGAGTGCGTCCGCGGTAAGGTAAACAGGTAAACGTACGTGCCCCCTGTCAGTCAGGCGGTGCAGCAAATATATCCACAGGAAAGGCCCACTATTGGAGCAACACATATATCCACAGGAAAGGACCTCTTATGAGGAGCAACAAGAATCAAATGCGCGCAGGTATACGGGATGCCGTATATATAGGCGCGCAAAGTAAATTTAAAGTAAATTGTGTAGATGATTTAGTTTGAACTATTATAAAGGTACAGAAATCACTCGAGCGGAACAGAGAAACATGAACTCCAGACTGCGAAGAATTGCGTTTACTCTTAATAACTACACTGAACAAGAAATACATGACATACATAACGTATGCAATGAAGATATTGTTACAAAAGTTTGTATTGGATTGGAAAAGGGTGACAAAGGAACACCACATATACAAGGTTATATGCGGTTTGGCAAAGCCATACGATTCAGTAAAGTTAAGAAAATGATCGGTGACAGATGTCACATTGAGAGTTGTAAAGGAAGCGAAAAGTCGAATTTTGACTACTGTTCAAAAGAACACAATATGTTAGTTGTAAAAGGAGAACCGGAATCAGCGAGCAATGAACCACTGTGCTTAAAAGGCATAGGCAAATATCGCAATAGGTTTTATCCATAGCAATGAACACTTACCAGCGGTCTACGCTTTAATAGTGAAAAGTAAATCTTTATAATCTAAATTCATCTACGTTTTAGTTTTACAAAGGGTGATTGAGCGTTTGCGTAACACCAGGGCCTACAGTGGCTATAGGTGATTGAGTGCGTCCGCGGTAAGGTAAACAGGTAAACGTACGTGCCCCCTGTCAGTCAGGCGGTGCAGCAAATATATCCACAGGAAAGGCCCACTATTGGAGCAACACATATATCCACAGGAAAGGACCTCTTATGAGGAGCAACAAGAATCAAATGCGCGCAGGTATACGGGATGCCGTATATATAGGCGCGCAAAGTAAATTTAAAGTAAATTGTGTAGATGATTTAGTTTGAACTATTATAAAGGTACAGAAATCACTCGAGCGGAACAGAGAAACATGAACTCCAGACTGCGAAGAATTGCGTTTACTCTTAATAACTACACTGAACAAGAAATACATGACATACATAACGTATGCAATGAAGATATTGTTACAAAAGTTTGTATTGGATTGGAAAAGGGTGACAAAGGAACACCACATATACAAGGTTATATGCGGTTTGGCAAAGCCATACGATTCAGTAAAGTTAAGAAAATGATCGGTGACAGATGTCACATTGAGAGTTGTAAAGGAAGCGAAAAGTCGAATTTTGACTACTGTTCAAAAGAACACAATATGTTAGTTGTAAAAGGAGAACCGGAATCAGCGAGCAATGAACCACTGTGCTTAAAAGGCATAGGCAAATATCGCAATAGGTTTTATCCATAGCAATGAACACTTACCAGCGGTCTACGCTTTAATAGTGAAAAGTAAATCTTTATAATCTAAATTCATCTACGTTTTAGTTTTACAAAGGGTGATTGAGCGTTTGCGTAACACCAGGGCCTACAGTGGCTATAGGTGATTGAGTGCGTCCGCGGTAAGGTAAACAGGTAAACGTACGTGCCCCCTGTCAGTCAGGCGGTGCAGCAAATATATCCACAGGAAAGGCCCACTATTGGAGCAACACATATATCCACAGGAAAGGACCTCTTATGAGGAGCAACAAGAATCAAATGCGCGCAGGTATACGGGATGCCGTATATATAGGCGCGCAAAGTAAATTTAAAGTAAATTGTGTAGATGATTTAGTTTGAACTATTATAAAGGTACAGAAATCACTCGAGCGGAACAGAGAAACATGAACTCCAGACTGCGAAGAATTGCGTTTACTCTTAATAACTACACTGAACAAGAAATACATGACATACATAACGTATGCAATGAAGATATTGTTACAAAAGTTTGTATTGGATTGGAAAAGGGTGACAAAGGAACACCACATATACAAGGTTATATGCGGTTTGGCAAAGCCATACGATTCAGTAAAGTTAAGAAAATGATCGGTGACAGATGTCACATTGAGAGTTGTAAAGGAAGCGAAAAGTCGAATTTTGACTACTGTTCAAAAGAACACAATATGTTAGTTGTAAAAGGAGAACCGGAATCAGCGAGCAATGAACCACTGTGCTTAAAAGGCATAGGCAAATATCGCAATAGGTTTTATCCATAGCAATGAACACTTACCAGCGGTCTACGCTTTAATAGTGAAAAGTAAATCTTTATAATCTAAATTCATCTACGTTTTAGTTTTACAAAGGGTGATTGAGCGTTTGCGTAACACCAGGGCCTACAGTGGCTATAGGTGATTGAGTGCGTCCGCGGTAAGGTAAACAGGTAAACGTACGTGCCCCCTGTCAGTCAGGCGGTGCAGCAAATATATCCACAGGAAAGGCCCACTATTGGAGCAACACATATATCCACAGGAAAGGACCTCTTATGAGGAGCAACAAGAATCAAATGCGCGCAGGTATACGGGATGCCGTATATATAGGCGCGCAAAGTAAATTTAAAGTAAATTGTGTAGATGATTTAGTTTGAACTATTATAAAGGTACAGAAATCACTCGAGCGGAACAGAGAAACATGAACTCCAGACTGCGAAGAATTGCGTTTACTCTTAATAACTACACTGAACAAGAAATACATGACATACATAACGTATGCAATGAAGATATTGTTACAAAAGTTTGTATTGGATTGGAAAAGGGTGACAAAGGAACACCACATATACAAGGTTATATGCGGTTTGGCAAAGCCATACGATTCAGTAAAGTTAAGAAAATGATCGGTGACAGATGTCACATTGAGAGTTGTAAAGGAAGCGAAAAGTCGAATTTTGACTACTGTTCAAAAGAACACAATATGTTAGTTGTAAAAGGAGAACCGGAATCAGCGAGCAATGAACCACTGTGCTTAAAAGGCATAGGCAAATATCGCAATAGGTTTTATCCATAGCAATGAACACTTACCAGCGGTCTACGCTTTAATAGTGAAAAGTAAATCTTTATAATCTAAATTCATCTACGTTTTAGTTTTACAAAGGGTGATTGAGCGTTTGCGTAACACCAGGGCCTACAGTGGCTATAGGTGATTGAGTGCGTCCGCGGTAAGGTAAACAGGTAAACGTACGTGCCCCCTGTCAGTCAGGCGGTGCAGCAAATATATCCACAGGAAAGGCCCACTATTGGAGCAACACATATATCCACAGGAAAGGACCTCTTATGAGGAGCAACAAGAATCAAATGCGCGCAGGTATACGGGATGCCGTATATATAGGCGCGCAAAGTAAATTTAAAGTAAATTGTGTAGATGATTTAGTTTGAACTATTATAAAGGTACAGAAATCACTCGAGCGGAACAGAGAAACATGAACTCCAGACTGCGAAGAATTGCGTTTACTCTTAATAACTACACTGAACAAGAAATACATGACATACATAACGTATGCAATGAAGATATTGTTACAAAAGTTTGTATTGGATTGGAAAAGGGTGACAAAGGAACACCACATATACAAGGTTATATGCGGTTTGGCAAAGCCATACGATTCAGTAAAGTTAAGAAAATGATCGGTGACAGATGTCACATTGAGAGTTGTAAAGGAAGCGAAAAGTCGAATTTTGACTACTGTTCAAAAGAACACAATATGTTAGTTGTAAAAGGAGAACCGGAATCAGCGAGCAATGAACCACTGTGCTTAAAAGGCATAGGCAAATATCGCAATAGGTTTTATCCATAGCAATGAACACTTACCAGCGGTCTACGCTTTAATAGTGAAAAGTAAATCTTTATAATCTAAATTCATCTACGTTTTAGTTTTACAAAGGGTGATTGAGCGTTTGCGTAACACCAGGGCCTACAGTGGCTATAGGTGATTGAGTGCGTCCGCGGTAAGGTAAACAGGTAAACGTACGTGCCCCCTGTCAGTCAGGCGGTGCAGCAAATATATCCACAGGAAAGGCCCACTATTGGAGCAACACATATATCCACAGGAAAGGACCTCTTATGAGGAGCAACAAGAATCAAATGCGCGCAGGTATACGGGATGCCGTATATATAGGCGCGCAAAGTAAATTTAAAGTAAATTGTGTAGATGATTTAGTTTGAACTATTATAAAGGTACAGAAATCACTCGAGCGGAACAGAGAAACATGAACTCCAGACTGCGAAGAATTGCGTTTACTCTTAATAACTACACTGAACAAGAAATACATGACATACATAACGTATGCAATGAAGATATTGTTACAAAAGTTTGTATTGGATTGGAAAAGGGTGACAAAGGAACACCACATATACAAGGTTATATGCGGTTTGGCAAAGCCATACGATTCAGTAAAGTTAAGAAAATGATCGGTGACAGATGTCACATTGAGAGTTGTAAAGGAAGCGAAAAGTCGAATTTTGACTACTGTTCAAAAGAACACAATATGTTAGTTGTAAAAGGAGAACCGGAATCAGCGAGCAATGAACCACTGTGCTTAAAAGGCATAGGCAAATATCGCAATAGGTTTTATCCATAGCAATGAACACTTACCAGCGGTCTACGCTTTAATAGTGAAAAGTAAATCTTTATAATCTAAATTCATCTACGTTTTAGTTTTACAAAGGGTGATTGAGCGTTTGCGTAACACCAGGGCCTACAGTGGCTATAGGTGATTGAGTGCGTCCGCGGTAAGGTAAACAGGTAAACGTACGTGCCCCCTGTCAGTCAGGCGGTGCAGCAAATATATCCACAGGAAAGGCCCACTATTGGAGCAACACATATATCCACAGGAAAGGACCTCTTATGAGGAGCAACAAGAATCAAATGCGCGCAGGTATACGGGATGCCGTATATATAGGCGCGCAAAGTAAATTTAAAGTAAATTGTGTAGATGATTTAGTTTGAACTATTATAAAGGTACAGAAATCACTCGAGCGGAACAGAGAAACATGAACTCCAGACTGCGAAGAATTGCGTTTACTCTTAATAACTACACTGAACAAGAAATACATGACATACATAACGTATGCAATGAAGATATTGTTACAAAAGTTTGTATTGGATTGGAAAAGGGTGACAAAGGAACACCACATATACAAGGTTATATGCGGTTTGGCAAAGCCATACGATTCAGTAAAGTTAAGAAAATGATCGGTGACAGATGTCACATTGAGAGTTGTAAAGGAAGCGAAAAGTCGAATTTTGACTACTGTTCAAAAGAACACAATATGTTAGTTGTAAAAGGAGAACCGGAATCAGCGAGCAATGAACCACTGTGCTTAAAAGGCATAGGCAAATATCGCAATAGGTTTTATCCATAGCAATGAACACTTACCAGCGGTCTACGCTTTAATAGTGAAAAGTAAATCTTTATAATCTAAATTCATCTACGTTTTAGTTTTACAAAGGGTGATTGAGCGTTTGCGTAACACCAGGGCCTACAGTGGCTATAGGTGATTGAGTGCGTCCGCGGTAAGGTAAACAGGTAAACGTACGTGCCCCCTGTCAGTCAGGCGGTGCAGCAAATATATCCACAGGAAAGGCCCACTATTGGAGCAACACATATATCCACAGGAAAGGACCTCTTATGAGGAGCAACAAGAATCAAATGCGCGCAGGTATACGGGATGCCGTATATATAGGCGCGCAAAGTAAATTTAAAGTAAATTGTGTAGATGATTTAGTTTGAACTATTATAAAGGTACAGAAATCACTCGAGCGGAACAGAGAAACATGAACTCCAGACTGCGAAGAATTGCGTTTACTCTTAATAA
>JAWQFJ010023548.1:67500-68678 GCA_034096865.1 Theodoxus fluviatilis | reverse complement strand
GCTGTGTTACTATTAGGAGAACATCTATGATGCACCTTCCCCTCCTGTGACAGTGAGAGTGTTGGTTCAACGTCTATGACGTGCCAAAAAAAAATCGTCCTAAAACAACTTCCTGAACTTTCCATCATGTCTACAGTCTAGATCACCAGCTCCTGGCAGCCCCATCTCCAGTAGTCTCCCCTCCTGCATGAGTGCACAGTCAGCTCCTCAACCTCTACTCTTCTGTTGAAATCCTGTCTTTTGACAGGCGGATGTAGGTAAACAAGCTTTGGCGCTTGATCATGTACGAGGTGCAGTGCCGTGGTTCGATCCCTGGGACGGGAGAAATGTGGATTTTTTCTGGCTAGTATGTATGTTTCGTCTGTCTTTTTTATCGGCGCCATTTATCACGTTATAAGAACGTGCTCTTGAAGCGACACCACACAGAGGGACAAGGTAAGTTTTGAGGCCAGCTTTAGAAGAAAAAAATCAAACATGGAGATGACTTTAGAGACTCAGGAATCCGATTCCATAATCTCGGTCCCACTACACCGAAGGTCTGGTCACCGTAGCTTCTCAGCCTTGATTGTGGAACTGTGAACATGTTCTGTCTGATGACCGAAGACTTCTCGTGGGGTCGTGATCCTCAGCCTTGCTTGTGGAACTGTGAACATGTTCTGTCTGATGACCGAAGACTCCTCGTGGGGTCGTGATCCTCAGCCTTGATTGTGGAACTGTGAACATGTTCTGTCTGATGACCGAAGACTCCTCGTGGGGTCGTTATCCTCGATGAGGTCTTTGAGGTGCGTGGGACTTGGTTTGTTGCACATTCAAAGACCTCGGGAAGAGTCTTAAATTCCATGCGCATGTGAAATGGAGGCCAGCGAAGATCACGAAGCACTTGGGTCGCATTGAGTTGTACAGAAGTGCGCTATATAAATGCTATTCATCATAATAATAATATAATAATAATAATAATAATAATAATAATAATAATAATAATAATAATAATAATAATAATAATAATAATCATCATCATCGTCGTCGTCGTCGTCGTCCTCGTCGTCCTCGTCCTCGTCGTCCTCGTCTTCTTCGTCCTCGTCCTCGTCGTCGTCGTCGTTGTTATTATTATTATTATTATGAGCCCGCCTTGGCGGACGCCTCAGCAATCTCGCAGACGAGTTCTGGAGACGTTGCAG
>JAWQFJ010023548.1:35000-57500 GCA_034096865.1 Theodoxus fluviatilis | reverse complement strand
CTGGGAGTGGAGCTCGGTTTATTTTCTCGATGGTATCGATGAAGCGTACTAGGATTTCTTGAAGTTGCTGTTTGGCTGATGTGTTATCCAGCCCAATCTGGAAGCCTAAGTACCTATAGTCATCAGTCTTGCCGAGCCTAGGGATCTCAGCACCTTGAATCCTCAGAGAGACTTTCTGCGTGGCGTCTTTCTTCGCCCAGTTGTTCCCACTTCTTTGGGCATGAACCAAGGCACACTTTGCGTGCTTGACTTCCATGCCGGAGTATTGAAGGAACTGCTCTGTTTTCTTCATCATCTCCAGAATGTCAGGCTCCTGTGTAGCAGTCATGCAGACGTCATCCATGTAGGCTTGACAAGGTGCGGGGAGGGAGACACGGGGGAATGGGTGTTCTAGCCATCTCAACCAGGGGTCCATTGATTGGATAAAAGCGATCGCAGACCACGGGCACCCCTGGATGATTCCTCGTGCTCTGGTGATCTTAGGGGTGAGCGCTCCTCTTGTCTGCACCTGGAATGTTGAGTCAGTGTATATGTCTCGAGTGATTTCGACGATCTGCTGAGGATATCCGGCTCTCTCCATTGCCTCCACCAAAATTCTATGGTCCACACTTCCATAGGCGTCTCGAATGTCTACAAAGGCTGTAAAGAACTTGCCCGAGGTGTGTTTGAAGTCTTCAATTGCAGTCTTCAAGCTGTAGACATGTTCTTGAAGTCCATTTCTGGGCAGTGAGCCCTTTTGTCTGTGCGAGAGCCTATTTGTTGCCATGATCCACGGTAGCATTCTGCTTTGTATTAGCTTCATGTAGATCTTGTACAGGGAGGTCAGAAGAGAAATCGGGCGCCAGTCGCTCGGGTCAGTGGAGTTGTGTTCTTTTTTCGGTAACAGGGTGATCGTCGCGTGCTTCCAATCCGATGGAATCCTGCTATTTCTCCAGCAGATGTTGAAAATTGCTGTGATGGTGTTGAGGAGCCTGACTAGGTTTCTCTTCAGGAATCCATATTCTACTCCATCATAGCCTGAACTGGTGTTGGTCTTCAGGTCTTTCACTATCGTACGGACTTCCTCGTTGGTGAATGGGTCCAGATTCACCCCAAGTTCTGGTGTTAATGGGTCAAGGCTTGCCGGCCAGGGTTGTCGGGGCAAAGGGTACTGCAGGATCTTCTCGCTTTTCTCGGTGTAAAACTGGGTCAGCGTGTCTGGGTCAATGGGGCAGACGGTTCGTGGCGGGATCATGCTGTTGTTCATGATGATGTCACTCGCACGCTTTTGATTATAATTCCAGAGGTGGGTGAGCTCTTCTCGCGACACCTCACGTGCCTCTGCTCTCTGCTTGCCGCACGCAAGCCTCCGTTGTTTACGCAGGCTTGGGAATATGGTGTTGTCAATAAATGAGAGTGCAGACTCTATATTCACGAGCAATGAAGTCTCAGTTTGCACTGCACCTGTCTGTTTGTTCTCTATAGGAAATTTGCAGAGCACTCTCCAAACATACTTCAGAGTTTCTAACCTAAATGGCTGGCCGTCTTCTTTCTTTCTCTGAAAAACGTCACCTTTCACAAAGACCCCTCGTACTTTCTTAAACACACGCAGCCATATTCTCAAATCTTCGTGGGTATAAAAAACATTGTCATCAGCGTAACGTGTGCGGATCGATTCACGAAACAAGCGCTCAGTATTCTCAAAGTCATTCCATAAATCAGGAGGTAGCAATCGGTCGAAATCGCGCCAGGTTTCCACATTGCAAAATTTATCAGCAGTGTACTCACAGTCTTGTAATGGCGGTGATGAGGCGCTCACACGCTGGACGATGCGTCGGATCTTTCCACTTCGTAATGCAGTTTTCATCAACATCTTCAACTCACGGAGGTATCCAGGCTTGGTTCTGGTGTCTTGACGAGCTTGCACTGTGTTTACGGGGACAGTTACCACGGATGAAACGCCAACAAGCGCGAAAACGCTGCAGAGCGCAAGAAACACGCCTGCCCTGGTCGCCATCTTGTCTTGTCATACATACATACATACATACATACATACATACATACATACATACATACATACATACATACATACATACATACATACATACATACATACATACATACATACATACATACATACATACATACATACATACATACATACATACATACATACATACATACATACATACATACATACATACATACATACATACATACATACATACATACATACATACATACATACATACATACATACATACATACATACATACATACATGCATACGTACATACATATCAGAACACTTTATTGCAGGAAGAGGTACAGAGACCAAATGCAACACGCTGGCATGCTTGACATTAATCCCATAACATGAGTATTAGGCCTGTTCTCATAAGGCGTACTGCAAGAGCTGGCAGTTATTCCAAATTATTACACATCAAAATGCGGCCTGTGTTCATCCTAGTTGGTTGGTGTTATTGACATTCGATGTGGGTGGACCACACTCATTTAGACAACAGTTCTGTTGGGTGGTATATATCTCGATAATATTTCAGTTCACCTTCATACCCTTGGCTCTTACATTTAACAAAAATTACCAGGTCGTATGCATAACTCTTGCTAATATCATCTGAAGTGCTGGATTTAAGCAGAGAGAATGCAAATACAAAATATTTCAATCGGAGGTTAAACTGCTTTTTCTTTCCTTCTCTCCCGATCACATTCTGCTCCCTCCCCTCCTTTCAACCACCCGTTCCTTTATTTCCCTCTTGTGCAGCAGACGCCCATGCTCGACACATTCGGTGATTGGCTAGCCAATCGCCCACTCTGTTGGCGTGCCCGCAATGGGAGTTATACATACATACATACATACATACATACATACATACATACATACATACATACATACATACATACATACATACATACATACATACATACATACATACATACATACATACATACATACATACATACATACATACATACATACATACATACATACATACATACATACATACATACATACATACATACATACATACATACATACATACATACATACATACATACATACATACATACATACATACATACATACATACATACATACATACATACATACATACATACATACATACATACATACATACATACATACATACATACATACATACATACATACATACATACATACATACATACATACATACATACATACATACATACATACATACATACATACATACATACATACATACATACATACATACATACATACATACATACATACATACATACATACATACATACATACATACATACATACATACATACATACATACATACATACATACATACATACATACATACATACATACATACATACATACATACATACATACATACATACATACATACATACATACATACATACATACATACATACATACATACATACATACATACATACATACATATCAAATCACTTTATTGCAGAAATATGTACAAAGACTATACATGCCTGCGAAAAATCAGCTATACAGAGGAGTACTTATGTCATCCTAAAACCCTGCTCGACTTTGCTGCCCTGCAAAAGAGTTGTAAAGGCCATAAAATTTCAGGTTGTCAAAATAGTGACTGAATTATCTATCACGTGTCTCTGTGCATGAGATAGTTTCTTCGGGCCCAAACCCTTCTGGAACCAATCATGGCTGACAAACTAAGGTATTTGGTCAAACTTTTGCTTCTGCACTTTGAAAGACCCATCAGCATGAGACCCTTTGTGAATGTCCGATGTACAGTGCCAAGGGAACCAACTATCAAAACGATTATACTTGTGTAGAAGCCAGCGTCATTGAGTGCGATGCATAGTTGCATGTACTTATCAAACTTGTGTTGATAACATTTCTCAATGAAGATATCATAGGGGTTCGCAATCTCAACGATAAAGGCGGCTGAGTTTAGATGGTCAATTACACATACGTCCGGTTTACACGACCCTACATACATACATACATACATACATACATACATACATACATACATACATGCATGCATGCATGCATGCATGCATATCAAATCACTTTATTGCAGAAATTTGTACAAAGACTATACATGCCTGCTAAAAATCAGCTATACAGAGGAGTGCTTGTCTCATCCTAAAACCCTGCTCGACTTTGCTGCCCTGCAAAAGAGTTGTAAAGGCCATAAAATTTCAGGTTGTCAAAATAGTGACCGGATTATATATCCCATATCTATGTGCATGAGATAGTTTCTTCTGGCCCAAACCCTTCTCGAACCAATCATGGCTGACAAACTAAGGTATTTGGTCAAACGTTTGCTTTTGCGCTTTGAAAGACCCATCAGCATGAGACCCTTTGTGAATCTTCGATGTACAGTGCCAAGGGAACCAACTATCAAAACAATTATTCTTGTGTAAAAGCCAGCGTCATTGAGTGCGATGCATAGTTGCATGTACTTATCAAACTTGTGTTGATAGCATTTCTCAATGAAGGTATCAAAGGGGTTGGCAATCTCAACGATAAAGGCGGCTGAGTTCAGATGGTCAATTACACATAAGTCCGGTTTACACGGTCCTATTGCATCCAGCCCTTCCATAGAGACTGCCTGGTTCTCAAAAACTTCACAAAACTCTGTCAACACGTTCTCTTCCAGTTCTCTCTTTACTAATTTCACACACCTGTCATGTCTTTCAATGTACAGACCTTTCAGGCGGCTGCAGCCGTTTAGCGCGTGCGAATTTGTGTCTGTGTGGAAATGGCACAACTGACAAGCTCTAGAATAGGAATTTGGGTAGTATGTATTGTTCACCGCACAAGTTTCCAGGAGCTGTAGTCTTCCTTTAGCCACAAATTTAGTGAGATGGTCCGTAATGTTACCGTTGGTCAGGTGTGTATTGGAACATGCCATGTCTGCCACAGGAAAAGCCTCTCGTACCAAGGCACCTTGTTGTTTTAAACTGCGCCAGTGGTCGAGGTCCTGCCTAATTTCATTGTGTTTGAGTGCAGTGAACAATTTTGACGGGTCAGTGTAGCGCAGGAAGATTTCGTCGTCATCATCTGCTGCAGGAATCGTGGCTGCGTAGAGATCGTTTTCCTCGTCAAAGTCTACTTGGATACCTAAACGTAGGCAGAGTTCATGGAGTTCAAGGTAACTTGAGTGTGACCAGTTGACCTTGCTATTTTTTTCAAGCCTTCTTCTTTCATTTATTACATACATACATACATACATACACACACACACACACACACACACACACACACACACACACACACACACACACACACACACACACACACACACACACACACACACACACACACACACACACACACACACACACACACACACACACACACACACACACACACACACATACATACATACATACATACATACATACATACATACATGCATGCACAAACACATAAACACACATACACACACGCGCGCGCCTGGACAGGCCAGGCCACGGCGACCCTTTCCGTCCCAGTCTCTGTGTGTTTTGCACTTTCATTCTTCCCCGTCCTCACCTGTCTTCTGCACCCCCACACTCACTGTCTTTCTCTCTCTCTCTCTCTCTCTCTCTCTCTCTCTCTCTCTCTCTCTCTCTCTCTCTCTCTCTCTCCCTCCCTCTCTCTCTCTCTCTTCGTCTCTCTCTCTGTCTTTCTCTCTCTCTGTCTCTCTCTGTCTCTCTCTCTTCGTCTCTCTCTCTCTCTCGCTCTCTCTCTCTCTCTCTCTCTCTCTCTCGTCTCTCTCTCTCTCTCTTCGTCTCTGTCTCTCTCTTCGTCTCTCTCTCTCTGTCTCTCTCTGTCTCTCTTCGTCTCTCTCTCTCTCTCTGTCTCTCTCTCTGTCTCAGGAAGAATGTTGAAAATGCTGCAGTCAATATATTCAAAAGTGGTATGTAGAATTAGATGCAATGGCTGCTATTCTGATCTGTTCGAATGCCACTCGGGATTGAAGCAGGGCTGCGATAATTTTTTCTTTGATGGTCAACTACGTTGCTAAAATTGTAAGCAGAGATGGAAAACACGGCATCCAACTTATGCCTGGTAACACTATTGTGTATTCATTACTGTTTGCAGATGGTATAGTGCTTTTATCCGATACAGCTGTTGGGTTACAGAACCAGATTAATTCGCTTATCAAAGGAGCAGATGCACTTGGCCTGAAGGTAAATAAAGACAAAACCAAGGTAATGGTGTTTAGGAATGGTGGACATTTAGCCCAGCACGAAAGATGGTACTTAGGTGACTACGTTTTAGAGATTCGCTCGACAGCGGCGTCCTTAGTAAGCGGAGTAACCGGAAGTGAAATCAGAAAAGAGTTGAAAACGAGGCCATCGGCAAACTTCTTATATGACACAGCGCGTGCAGGCTGAGCGAGCCAGCCGTCCATATGATGTAATGTCCATGGTTTAAGACACTCTCACCCACTATGCCAGTCGCTGGACTACCAGTTACTTTTGAGACTATGCTGACATCCTTGCTGTCGACGCATGAGCCTTCTTCATGAAAAGTTACGGGCGAGCCTGGAACAGTAGTGGTTGTGATATGGTTTCGAGAGGACGATGGCCTGCCATTTCTCGGTTCCGACATATAGAGAGGAGCTTGGAAAAGGAAGACACCGTCACAACGGCGACGAAACCAACAACGGGCTCAGCAACACAGTGATAGGTGAGCGTAGAGTGGTCGACACTCTTTCGCGCCCAAATTTTAACAAAAACGTTGTTGCGACATCTTAAACCTCTTATGCTGTTGCTGCGCAAAATTCTTGCATCGCCTCACGTGTGATCTTTGACCCGTCAAGCGCACCTGTTCATTCTGAAAAGGAATCTGCCGCAATGCCATTCGCCTCTACTGACGTGCCTCCCATGTGATCATCAGCTCCTTCCAGCCACGTTGATCCCTCGCTTGTCCCCACCCTTGAGTGAATAGGTTGCAAGTGAAGAATTTAAAGCTGCTCTTCAACACAGAATGAATGAACTAGAGGAGGCCCTCACTCACCGGATGGAAACGATGGAAAGTTCACTGCGGGAAGAAGTGAACGGAGTATACTGAGCTCTGAATACCAGCGACACCAACCAAGCCACATCTGCTGATCTCCTCTATGATCTGAGAAGATCCACTTTATGTGATCAGCCGGTGATGCAGCAGCCGCTCCTGTTCCACCTGCTCCAGACTTGCCTGCCTTCAACCGAAAGCTGATGGTAAACAAAGACAAGACGGAAAAGCGCCGGACGCCACCAAGACAACTGTCTACACGGTCTGCACGTAAAAAAAGACATTGTTGACAGACACTCGTCCCCAGTGCAAATCGTGCTTTCCAAAACTGGGTGCCGGTTTTCATGACTTTGATCGAGTTGTTCGCGATTGAATCTTGTGGTCCGCGTTCTCAATGTAGTTAAATGGTAGCATACACATTAAATTTGTTCAGTTCAGTTCTCTCTCTCTCTCTCTCTCTCTCTCTCTCTCTCTCTCTCTCTCTCTCTCTCTCTCTCTCTCTCTCTCACTTCACCTGTGGCAGCCGAGCTGTGCGGACGTGGTGCGCGCGCGCTCCGGGCAGTTGAGGCTAGGAACCTGCCTTGGGTCGAACAGGCAAAACCGAATTGTGTCCTGGTTGTTGGTGTTCAGTGGGATTGGTGGCATCGAACTATCTGTGGGCTCACCAACCGGTGTTGTGAAGTTTTGTGTAGTCTGCAGAAAGAAAACTTCTCAAATTCGTGATCCGTCGAGGCGCGATGTGAGCGGGACGCTTCTCACAGACTACTGATTTCGATTGTTGTCTCTGCTGCAAAGTTAGTGCTCTGCTACTCCATCAGTGTCAAACTAAGTAAGTACTTTCTTTTCGACATTATTTCGAAGTCTTTTATTTATTTGAATTGTGCGTCGTGATCGATTGCTGTCGTGAGTGCGTTCACAATCACAGTTTGAACGGGGACAATTTGGCCGTTTGCTTTTAAAGTTTTCAAGCTCAAGCCTGATTTGTGTGAATGTTCCTTGCATTGAGGCCCAAGGCCACAATAAGTTCTGCGATTCTTCCATTCCTCCCAACTGTGCGTATACATAATCGCTCTATACTTACGGAGCTGATGACCACTCACAGCTAACTCGCCATCATGGGTGTTGAACTTCAAATATATCGGATGCGGATAGGCACGCACCATGCTCGACTCAGCACTCCTAAAGAAAGCAATAGCGGTACTAGATACGAGGAGAAATGGCAACCCAATTGGCAGACATTATCGACGCCAGGCAACAGCTACCTGACAAAACTTTCGCTCACATCATCTGCGAGGAATATCTGTTTTCTCACAATGGCACTGTATGTTCTGGTGATGTTCTCATGTGTCTCTAAACCCCGTGCGTTGGGCAACCTACATGATCTCGCTGGTCTTATCATGCGTAGCGGCGACGTAGAAGCCAACCCCGGTCCTCCCACAGACTATTGCAATATCGACATGAACACCAACATGCGTATGCCCTTTTACCACATGCAAGTGCCATGCCAAACGTACGGTTTTCAAGCCAGCCACTCGCAGATGTTGG
The DNA here is from genome assembly GCA_034096865.1 of Theodoxus fluviatilis. Taxonomy (NCBI): domain Eukaryota; kingdom Metazoa; phylum Mollusca; class Gastropoda; order Cycloneritida; family Neritidae; genus Theodoxus; species Theodoxus fluviatilis. The sequence goes on along the minus strand of JAWQFJ010023548.1, from coordinate 48,946 downwards.
GCATGTGTACAAGTCTAGAGCAAACGATTAGACATGTAGAAGAGACAATTGGAGGGAAACTAAATGCAATGCACCAGGAAATCCGATGTGTGTCAGACTGTATGAAAAAGCTTTGTGATGAACAAGATCAGCTGTGGATGTACTGCCAAGAAAATATACGTCAATGTCATCAGAGGTATCAGTATCTGTCAAATTGGAATGACTGCATTCAAAAAGAACAGATTGAAAGTAAAAGACATTTGGTGTCTTTGAGAGTAGTTGAACCGGATGGCCAAAGTGACCAAGCAAAGTGTGACCTCACGCTGAACACTGTTCAGTTCTTCGGAATGCGGGAAGAGGCACGCGAATCAGGTGAACTGCTTTCACACCGTGTTTTGCAGTTTTTGAAAGAAGCAGTGCCTGATGTTCCCTGGACGTCCGGTTCTATTCGTGCTGAAAGACTAGGCGAGATGAACTCAGATGGGCGGTGTAATTTACCACGCCCAGTGCTGGTGAACTTTGCGGAAAAGTCTGACAGAACATTGGTACTGGAGAAAGGCCGGAGCGCCCTCAGGCAGATGGGTGTAACCGTTACCGGAAAAACGTCATTCCCACAGAGTTGGAAGAGTACTAGCCATGTCAGTCAAGAGCAAGTGTCATTACCGGAATTCCTACGGAACAGACCCGCACCCGATGCACCTCTAAGACCTGATCGAGACTCTGGCTGGGGAAAACGGAGGGGAAGAAGACAACGGCCTCGTCGACGAGAGCTCCGCAGGACAAGGACCCTGGTCCAGATTAACCTGGAAAATCCATCCTCTGAGGTGGACCACCAGAGACAGGAACACAGCCTGGCAGCTGGCAGCGTGGAGGAGGCGGACGTCGCGGCACTTCTTCGGCATTGTCGTCTCGGTCTGCAGCAGGAGGTGGTGATCGGCGGTGACTGCGACGATGCTGGCAACACCCAGGGTCGATCTCCATCTTCCAGCCCCAGGGACGGCAGTTTCCTCTTCGATGATGGTGCTAGCCAGGTTATGCTGAGAAATACCGCATCAACCTCAGCACGTGAAGTGTGTGTTGGCGCAACAAGTGGGGAAGTGGCTGACGCGTCTTCGACGAGCGAATCGATGCCGACTCCCCGGTCTCACGGCCGGACGGTACAAGGCTCTATGCTTGACTGGCTCAGGCCAGTGGGTACAGGTCCGGAGGGTGACGACGCGGGCGCCGATGGTGTAACCACGGACTCCGGTGGGCAGTCAGACGCTGCCGACGACGTTTGTTTGTCAGTCGACAGAACCGAAAGGGACCAGGCAGACACGCAGCGGGCTACTGGGGGACATGTCACAGACAGGGGGGACGAGGAGTTATCTCCTTGCGCGGAAAGAACTCCTAGGGCAGGCGGTGCATGGCGTGGCAGACTGAGACAACATGCCGAGACTCGGTCCTACCCTCCCACGGGGGAGGCACCCCCTGAGTCCACCTGACGCTTCAGCCGACGACCCGCTCCAACCAACCATATTTTAAATCAACGCAGAGGTTTGAACTCTTTTTACCCTTCTTGTTCGGAGCCAGGTTCATTTGGTTGTACTGTTACTTGTTGGAACATTGAAGGTATGACTTCCAAACTTGGTGAGCCTGGCTTCATTGACTACATTTCCTCGTTTGACATTAGTTGTCTTTTAGAAACATTTACATATGAAGATGTCGATTTTAGCTCATTGTCTGCTAACAACTTAGTGCTCCATGCTCCAGCTGTCAAGCTGTCGCATTATGGACGAAGATCAGGAGGAGCAGTGATGCTGGTGAAAAGAGTTCTAGCCCACCAAATATTTGAGGTAAAATGTACTTATGACAACATTCTGATAGTTAGAATACCACGTTTGTTTATGACAGAAATTATCATTGTTTGTGTTTACATCCCCCCAGTCGACTCTCCTTACTATAACGATAAAGACGTAAAATGCAACATTTTACTCTTGGAAGAGGAGCTACTCAGACTACAAGGGGAGTACCCAAGCGCATCCATCCTTGTATGTGGAGATTTTAACGCAAGAACGGGCGAATGGAACATGCATCGTGAACGGGAAGATGACAGTGAAGATGAGGATGAAAATGTAGGGTTGGGTTCTGGCAGTTGTCACTGTCCTGAAAGTGCTGCCCGACGAAACTCCCAGGATCACTGTACAAACCACTTTGGTAAAATTCTTATTAATTTGTGCAAAATGTACCATTTATACATATTGAATGGGAGCACGACTGGCGACAGAGTGGGGAACATGACCTATCTTTCCCAGCGTGGCGATAGCGTCATTGATTATGGATTATCCCTCCAGGTTTACTGGAGGTCCTACAGACTTTATCTGTCTGTGGGTCTGTCTGTGTGTGTGTGTGTCTGTCCCGACTCCACGACTGATTTCTCAAAAACTACTGGACGGATTTCCTTGAGATTTTGCACACTAACTGGAAGTTAGGTCCGATTGAATGTATCAAATTTTTAGAATCAAGGCTTGAAGAGAAAGTGGTTTTTTAAGGTCGTATAATCGAAGCACCTCTCTAAAAATTATTGAAATGACAATTGACGGAATAGCCAAATTTGACGTCATCAATAGCGTGACGTCATTTGCATGTAAGATCTGAAATTCAGTCCCACCAAAGACCCTCTACAATAAGATGATTCATCCAGCACTCGGCCTATATAAAACATGATGACGGAGCCGACCGAGACGCCCCAAGCGGAAACAGTGACGCTCGAGTCAAGGAAGACAACTTCCACATACCGCGTGAGCGATGCATGTTGGCAATTAAGCGATGCATGTTGGCAATTAAGCGCTCTTTGCCACTCGTGAACACCAACATCAATTGAGGGACAGGAAAAAAATTTCACACTAAGCGGAATGTCACATTAAGAGGGTTGATTTCAGTCATACAATGAACTGAAGGGAAATTAAAAGGTTGTGGCTATTTCAGACACTGACTATAGAGCGAGCGCACTGCTTAATATTACATTACTCGTTCGTCGTACCTCGAGCTTTTTCTGAACTCATCTTGGACAATTTTTATGCGAGATTTTAAAACAGACAAACATGAAAACCTTACTCCAACTAACTTTCAAAGAAGCCATTCCCGAATAATGAGGAAGTAAACACAGTATCTGTAGGCCTACTTTTGCTGGCCGAGCCGCTCGATGCGACAGTAGCGAGATAGAAGGATTTACTGAGTACGGTCATGGCTCATGCCGTGTAATTTTATGTTTATTACTATATAATTGCATAGATCTACTGTAGTAGGGAAACACAAACAGATATTGTAAGAAAAAAAATGCAGATTTCATGATTTCCGTATTGCTTGCGGTGAAAATAACTTGCCGTGTAAACAGCCTGCATGGTCATCTAGATACACATTCACGTGCAAATAGCCTGGGCACTAGATACACGGTCACGTGCAAATAGACAACCAAATTAAAAACTGTTCACAATAACAGGAAAACCACAATAACAGAGTTCACTATAAGTGGACTCCACTGTATCAACAAATTTAATAGAAAACTACATAACTAGTTTTCAACTTCAATAATGCTCATCTCCACAAAGCGAGTTGCCATGTGTCAACTGTCATGTTTGTAAAACCTACGTGCTTGCATTTTATTATGCTAGCTTTCCGGCATAGTGTTTGTAAGTTTTGTTTATCTTTATGACCTTTTTTTTCATTCCTGCTATGATCGGTTGCGTTTATTCATTGCGATGAAATGTTTTGGCCACTATTATTCACTATAATAAATTCCACATGCATCATTAATTTAATACTCATCAACATGTTCGCAAACAAAAATTGTATGCAGAAACTGCAATGTCAAGGACTACTGATGCCATAGGTTTATGACTAACTGTAAGCTTTGTAAACATGGGCAGATCATGCCCTGCTATTGAATATAAATGAGTGTTTTTGAAGATGCTGAAGTTTGAAAAAAAGGTGAAAGCACTGATGATTGGTTTTTATTAATGACATTCATGTACTTGGGTAACTTCTAGTCTGTATTATTTTCTTCTCTGGATTGCATAGTTCACAGCAATTTCCTCAATCTTTGATTCATGATCATGGTAATGGAAATTTTTTTATGATCGGTCAGTGATTACCTACACCACCAGACATGCAGAGGGCATGTGTGTGTCACTGTGTACACATGTGATATTTCAAAGCTCTGTATAACTTGAAGTTAAGAATCACAAATTCTCATAGCATTAAGCTAAGGCATTTATAGAAAGATTGTGCAAAGAACTAATAGTCTTCTTTTATGTATGGAGCAACTGTATCATGTGAGCCATTTACTTGCCAGTTATGAAGATGCTGACTTGATTTGCCTTGCTTTCATGATAAGAAAATCATTAACTTAAGTATTCTTGTATGTAATATAATATTAATTGGAAGATTTTGTATGTAAGTATTCCTTTTAAGTCTGTTTGTGGATTGTTCTTGGCCATATACTTTATTTTGGATGTGTTATGAACCAGAATAAATCAGCAAAAGTGCATTTGTTGAACAGTTTACTGGAATTTAGTTTCTCTTTGGTTCCATCGCATGTTGGACATTTGTGAATCTGTGTTCCTAAAACACTCTTAAAATGCAACTCAACAGCAAAGTTATCATTGTGCCTGTTCAAAACAACAATGTGGACAATTTACTGATTTTTACATCTGATAAACGTCGTATTCAGCTTGCTTGAGGAACGAAAACGAGTTTCATGTTGTTGGCAAGTTTGGCATAGTTTGTTTATAATCATGGAATCCTTCGCAAATCCAAACTAACGAGTACCGGTACCTTAGAAAGGTCACAATAAAAAAGAAAAACGTATCAGCACTAGCTGTATGCCTCTGTAAATGTAAAAATGGTCAGTTATTAATATAATCGGTGATTTTAGTTGTCATGAAACTTTGTTTTGTGATTTAATGCCATTTTCTTGTCATCATCGACCCAATGGTTACGCTGAGTGCGGCCTGCGGGTAAGTTGATCCATCGACTCGATGATCCTGAATTCTCGGTCTTCGCCAGATCAGGGAAACGAAATTGTCAATTCAAGCCAGAACTAAACAGGTATCTGCTGCCACTTATTCGAGCTTTACATGAAACATTATATCACACTAGTTCGATCGTCTGCTGGCGTAGTGGCTATGGTTCGATCGTGTTTGTCTGCGCGGTACGTACGGTGTGGTTTGTTTACATATCTTCTGTGGGTTTTGTGCAGAAACTATACGTTATAATAGTCTATTATGAGTATTTTCGATTATATTTTGATCTAATTAAACTTTTTGTGTGCTTTAATGCAATCCTTTTGCCACGATCTAGCGATAATCACTCCTTGACACTTTTTACCGGCTAAGCACTGTTACCGCTTGGTGGCGCGCGTGATCCTAATTTCGCCGGAAGTGACCGGATGAATCATCTTATTGTAGAGGGTCTTTGGTCCCACTTAGAAGCTGATATCTCAAAAACTGCCTCCCTCAAAGGTCAATTGACGGAATAGCGAAATTCCACTCCACAGCCACGCCCTTTCTCGCTGAAGCTCGCGTGATAAACACATGCAGGCGGCAAAATGGCTTTCAGTTTCATGGGAACTAGTTGCGTTGTATTGCGGACAGCATTTGAGTCTCATTTTTGCCAGACAGTGAGAAGATATCTCAGACTGTGATAGACAGGGGTATGAATGCATACTACACATGTTATTTAGACGAAATTAAGATCTGACACCGTCACAAAAGTTTGCCATTCACTAGGGGACTAACTTTCAAACTTTGTCCGATTATTACGACGTAAGATAGCAGTAATTTGACATTCGGCGTCACCGTGTAATGTGACGGTGATAAGTTTCGTCTGCAACTCGCACTTACGTTATGGTCGAAGTAGATTGATGTTTACTTCGTCTGCTGAACGCTGTCAAGACTAATCCTCGAATGAATGAAGTATGATTTCATAATTTTTCCGGATTAATACAAATGTATATCAAATACATCAGTTCAATTTAATCGAGTCAATTAATCGAGTACATGTCCACTAGGTGAAAAATGTGTTGAGTGGAACGCAAGTCAGAAAAGTTACACTTGCAGTCTAAACAACAACACGAATACAGTGTTTGTATTGAAAAATCAGGTCAATCTTTTCGTCGTTTGGTTCCACGACAAGAGTATGAAATCTTGTTTCCAGCGAGATTAGGAGCTTCTGCAAACATGGCTGACAACGGTCAGAATGGTTATGGTTGCTTGGTTTTTTCCTTGTCAAAACTTGTTATACCGTCAGATTGTAACCACCATCAGATTTTCTGCAACTTTTTGAAGCAAATCTAGCCTAAAAACCTACCAGTTATGCATCGTGTTAACAGGATTGACTCGTTGCTTGTAGAACGACGGTACTCGGTAGCAGTACCACACACGGTGTGTGCGTGAATGAGTACGAATGCACATGTCTGGTGTGAACATCTATAAAGTATAATACACTTCCTCCTCTGTGTGACTGTGTGAGTGTTAATTCAGCGTCTATGACATGCCAAAGGAAAACAAAACATGTCATAATAGGAGCTTTCCTGAACCTATCCATCATGTTTTAAATATATGGTCGATTGTTCCTGGGCCAATAGCTTAGAAATGGATTTACATGCTTTACAAACACTCCGTCATAGCAATTCTCTAATGGCTCAGCTGGTAGAGCGTCCGACTCTTGGTCATGCATGACCAGGTTTGATTCTGCGCTGAAACTTTTTTTTCTTCTCTTTTTTCGAGAGGTTGTGGGTTCGAACCCGACCTGGGTTTTTGTGTTTTTATGTGTGTGTGTGTGTTTTCCCCCTCTTTTCTCGAGAGGTTGCGGGTTCGAACCCGATCTTTTTTTACAATTTTTTTTAATATGCCAAAACCTGGAGGTTCAGCGCCAGCGGTTTTTATTCTATGCAAGGGATGTTATCCCCATTGTCAATTTTAAGATAGGACACAATGTTATATCTAGCCACATGTCCTTAGAGATGCGAGTATATTTTGGTGTGCATAGTAGTTCACCCATACGGGCCTCTCCTTCACAGGGTAAAGAAATTAAATTTATGTGGAAGGACGAAAAGGCACAGGAGGTGAAACAGAACCTACAAAGTGTTGAGTTCAGAACTAACCTTGGACAGGCGTCTCGACTGATAGATAGCGATCTTGATGAGGCAATGGATGTTTTTGTTCAAACATTAATTTTTAGTGCTCAGTGTATGCAGCGTACCATTAAGTCAGGACCATGGAGGGCAAGAAGTAATCCCAAATGGTTTGACGTAGATTGCCAGCGAGCAAAACGGGACGCGAAAAAAGCGCTCAATCATGCTAGAAAAAGTTGATTGGCGATAGATAGAAAACAATACGCTGAAGTGAGAAATAAGTACAAAAAACTTATCAGAGAAAAGAAAGATATGCACAATAAAGCTGTATGTCAAACTCTAATAGATACCGTAAGAAACTCTGCAGCCTTCTGGCCTGTGGTACGAAAAACAGTAAATACTAGGTCCCCAAACCCTTCAATAGACATGAACGAGTGGAAAACATATTTTCAGACTCTGCTTGGCCAAAACAACTCTGTAATGTATGTTGATAACTACCGGTACCTAACTGTCAAACATGGGGAACTGGATGCGCCGATACGCGAAGAAGAGGTACAGCTGGCAATCACTAGACTAAGACATAGAAAAGCAGCAGGTATTGATGATATTCCTGGGGATTATCTCAAACGTGCACGTGCATATATAACCCCTTTTCTTGTCTCAGTTTTTAATGCTATATATGAAAAACAATACTTCCCTCATAATTGGTGTAAATCTGTCATAATTCCTATACACAAAAGCGGAGACAGGTTAAGTCCCCAAAACTATAGAGGGATATCATTGCTGTGTAGTGTAAGTAAAATTTTTATGTCTGTGTTGACAAACCGTCTCCGTGCCTGGGCAGAAGAATGTGACAAGTTTTGCCTAGAGCAAGCAGGGTTTCGGACGGACCATTCCACCATTGATCATATATTTACCCTTCATTCTCTTGCAGTCAAGCATGTGTACGGTAGTGGTAGAGGAAAACTCTACGTCGCCTTTGTTGACTACCGACGGGCCTTTGACTCTGTTGATAGGGCTCGTCTTTGGACAGTGCTGGCGGAGTCAGGGCTTTCAACAAAGTTCTTGAGAATGCTTCAGTCGGTTTACTCACAAGTGCAGGCGTGTGTACGGTGGAATGGTACCATGTCAGATTTCTTTGACTGCTCCGTCGGCGTAAGACAGGGGGCAGTCGAGTCCCCGATAATTTTTTGTCTATTCATTGAACACGTTGCAAGGTACATTCGTACATACGAGCGCCATGGTGTACAGCTACTGCCCGGGATGACAGAGGTGTTTTCGCTTATCTTTGCAGACGACATTGTTCTGCTTTCTACTACCCCGGTTGGTTTACAGTGCCAGATAAATAACCTATAATACGCATCCAAGAGATTGGGTCTTCACGTCAATACTGACAAAACAAAGGTCATGGTCTTCCGTAGGGGCAGTTTTCTGGGCCGAGGGGAAAGGTGGTCCATGGGAGGAGCAGATCTGGAAGTGGTTAATGAGTATAAATACTTAGGATTCGTGTTCACTACTAAATTATCGGTATCTTCTGCACTCGAAAGCCTGGGTGTAAAAGCCAAGAAAAAAACTGTACAGTTGATTAAGGCAATTTGGCATCTTCGAACTATGAACACAGCTGTTTTTTCCGTTTGTACGATGCTCAAATGCAGCCTTCTTTACTCTATGGTTCAGAGTTGTGGGGATTGGAGACAAGAGAAAGTATTGAGAATGCGCACATATTTGCATGCAAGCGCTTTCTCAATGTTTCTGTAAAAACTCCAAATGTCATGTGCAGGGGTGAACTGGGTAGATACCCAATGTTTAATAACACTATCATTCGGGCGATTACATACTGGTTTCGGCTGAGCAGGATGTCGGAGAGCAGACTGCCAAAGCAAGCCTACTTAATGCTAGCGAAAGAAAGTGTGTGTGGGAAGCTGAATTGGATAAAATCAGTTGAACAATGTTTTTCAAGACTTGGATTTGGCTATGTGTGGACAACTTGTGGGCACATAAATGAAAAGAGCTTTATTAGATTGCTAAAACAAAGACTGTGTGACTGCTCCCTTCAAGAACGGCACAAGAAAATTAGTGAAAGTAACAGACTTGCCTTTTATGGATCCTTTAAGCACTCTATACAGTGCGAGAGTTATTTGAATTACATAAATACAAGAAAATTTAGGGATGCATTTGTACGTTTCCGTGTTGGAAATTTTGCTCTTGGATCAAACCTGCGCAATCTTGACCATGATGCAGATAGAGAGTGTCCATTTTGCGGAGAGTACGAGGATGAGCGGCATTTTTTAATCCATTGTCATATATATAGGGACCTACGAGATAAATATATTTCAAAACACATGAAAAATGCAAGGTATATTGATGTAACGCACCTGATCAATGGATGTGATATAAGAAAGACACGCGATGTATCGATGTATATATTTTATGCTTTTAAACTTCGTTGTGAGAGGCTCACAAACTCTGAGGAAAATCATGTATAAAGTGAAATTAATGCCACCCGATATGTACATCAATCAACTACAACCAGTCATTTAGGTTAACGATGTTTCTGTAAGAGTGGAACTTTCTTTTACCTGTATGGCACTTAGCTTTACTGGCTGTACTGGTTTTACACTTGTACATAACAGCTTTATTTTTTGCATATGTACATACATGTGAATTATACTGTCTTGACGGGTCGTCGGCCGAAATAAACAAATCTCTCTCTCTTTCTCTCTCTCTCTCTCTCTCTCTCTCTCTCTCTCTCTCTCTCTCTCGCTCTCTCTGAAGAAGAAAGAGAAGGCGGCTGGGACTGATTTGATCATAGGAGACATGCTACGGAGTGCAAGACATTTCCTTCTACCTTTCCTGCTACGATTGTTCAACGAAATTTTTGCGTCAGGGGTATTTCCTCAGCTTTGGTCGGAGTCAATTATTCATCCTGTGCACAAGAGTGGAGACTTTGACTCTCCCGATAACTATCGAGGAATAGCTCTAACCAGTATACTTAGTAAGGTGTTTGTCCATATTTTGAACAAAAGGTTGCTTTCTTGGGTTGAAATGAATGGCTTACAAAGAGAGGAGCAGGCTGGCTTTCGGCGTGGCTACTCCACGATAGACAATATTTTTGTTTTGTATGGCATTGTGCAGAAATGTCTTAGCAGACAAAGAAAATTGTATGCATGTTTTGTTGATTTTAGAAAAGCCTTCGATTCAGTCGAACGTCATGTTTTGTGGGACATTCTACAAAGAAATGGGGTTCAAGGGAGATTACGCAAAATTCTCAGAGCAATGTACGACTCGGTACAATACTGCATACGCGGCACTCAGGGACAGTCCCAGTTCTTCGAAAGTTTAGTGGGACTGAAGCAGGGCTGCAAAATCAGCCCTCTTTTGTTCTCAATTATGGTCAATGAGTTAATAGAGAAAGTTTATGTTAATGCAAAACACGGTGTACAGCTCATGTCAAATACACCCAGCATGAGTATACTTCTGTTTGCGGACGATATCGTGGTCTTTTCGGATACTGCAATGGGTCTACAAAACCAGCTTGACTGTTTAAAGAATGCCTCTAACACGTTAGGCCTGACAATAAATACTGCTAAGACAAATGTTGTTATATTTCGGTCAGAAGGTTACATAGCTTTCCATGAGAAATGGTACCTTGGTGAAGAAGCAATCAAAATAACAAATGCTTACAAATATCTGGGTGTTAAGTTTACTCCTAAACTTTGTGTTCGTAACACTCAGAAGGATCTGGCCTGTAGAGCTAAAGCTGCTCTGACTATTATGATTAGAACCTTAAGAAAGATCACTCATGTACCTGCTGCTGTATTTTTCAAGCTGTTTGATGCTCAAATTCAGCCCATTCTGTTGTACGGGGCAGAGGTTTGGGGAGTTCATGAATGCGAAGCCATTGAAGGCGTTCATCTCCATGCTATAAAGTAATTTTTGAATGTTTCATCAAGAACTCATAATTTAATGTGCTATGGTAAAACGGGACGATTTCCTTTGTACATGCTGTTTTAAGGAGTATAATGTACTAGCTGAGGATTCTGAAGATGGACAATGACAGTCTACCTAAAAGAGTTTATCGCATAATGTGTAGTCTTCCTCACAATTGCGTCTCATGGGCTATGATGGTAAAGGATCTGTTGGTCAAGTTTGGATTTGAAAGTGTTTGGATGGACCAGTCCACTGCAAATGATCGTGTCTTCATTAAATGCCTTAGAGATAGACTTATAGATCATTTCCGTATACAATGGATGAAAACCTTGAACGGAAGTAACAGATATATTCTCTACAAAGAAATAAAAAATCAGTGTGTGGTGGAAAAATACCTCAGCTGTATCGATAAAAAAGTTTTCAGAGATGTTTTCGTACGCTTTAGAATGGGCATCACTGATTTGTACATCCATAGACTAAGATATATGAAGCAACCATATGATTTGTTATGTCCATTATGTAGAGAAAAAGAGGAGGATGAATTTCATTTCATGTTGGAATGCCCAGCTCTGCAGGACTTGAGGGAACGGTACCTGTTGGTACATCTTTTGCCACATATAGAAAATCCAATGAAAACTCTTTTAAGCAATGAAAATGACACTGTAGCCAGAGCAACAAGTGTTTATCTGTACAAAACCTTTAGTTTACGAGATTTGGCTGTAAACTCATCGGAATGTAACGCGTTCTATTTGGATGAATAGGTAGACATACGTATGTGATGTGATGTCGGCACAGATGTTCCACTTGATGTATTCTTAATGTGTATTGCTTGCTTTGCTTTGAAAAAGGCCGGAGGCCTACCCAATAAACCATTCGTTCGTTCGTTCGTTCTCTCTCTCTCTCTCTCTCTCTCTCTGTCTGTCTGTCTGTCTCTCTCTCTCCACAATATCTTACAACACGTCACAAAGCAAGTAGCGCCGAGTGAAGAGGAAAAAAGCTTAAGACCAACACACACACACACACACACACACACACACACACACACACACACACATTGCCAAGCATGAAAAATTGTATCTAGGTCAGAAGAAACTAGAGGTAACAAATGAGTACAAGTACCTTGGCAAGATACTCTCAACTAAGCTTAGTTCAAATACACCCCAGACAGAGTTGGCAATTAGGGCAAAAGCAGGTTTGCTAAGGATAGTTAAATCATTGCAAAGAATCACAAATATTAACCCGGCGGTATTTTTTAAACTGTTTCATCCTAGGATATAGCCTATATTGTTATATGCTTCAGAGATTTGGGGATTTGATTATTGTCAAACTGTAGAAACCATACATGTGACAGCCCAGAAAAGGTTTTGTAGTGTCAACAAAAACACCGAATGCTATGCTGTTTGGAGATTGCGGAAAGTATCCCATGTACATCAATCCAACTATCCACAGTATCAAATATTGGTGTAAATTGTTGAAAATAGATCAAACGAGATACCAGGCAAAATTGTACAAAATGATGCTTATTGACATTGAAAAAATATATAACTGGTCTTACAAAGTAAGATAGACTATGATGGAAAACAATTTTGGTGACATATGGAAGGAACAAAGAGTGGAGAATGAGGCTGGATTACGGAAACGTTTGAAGAGAAATGGAAGGCACAGCATAATCATAGCGACAGATACTTCCTGGACAGTCAAATGAAAAGGGAAATAGAATGAGAAAATTACCTGGTATATGCTGAGAAGAAAGTGTTTAGAGACGTTTTAGTAAGGTTTCGTATGCAGATGTTAGATATATATACCCACAAATTCTGGTATGATAACTCTAAATCAACTTTATGTCCATCTTGTAGAGAGGATGACGAAGATGACAAACATTTATTATTAGAATATCCTGTTTATGAGGACTTAAGACAACGATTCTTGAGAAAATTCATGGTTTTAGGAGTCAACAACTATGTTTCTTTAATGGGTTCAAGAGACTGTGAACTATTGCACAATGTTGGCTTGTAGCCTACATGTATCATTCTTTCAAAAGAAGAGCTGAGAGTGTAGAATGGATGAGTGTGGATACAGATTTGTTTTAAGTAATGTCACTATGTACAAAAAAAGATTCCAGCAATCCGTCATGAGGGTGGCTTTTATATGAAGAAATGTAAGCAAGCTTTGCCAGGTAATTAACACGGTCCGTCCACCCTTTAAAGCAACGAATTATATATATATATATATATATATATATATATATATATATATATATATATATATATATATTCTTGTGATTTTAATTCAAATTGTAAATTTCCATTGAAACGGGGTGATGGCCTCTCAATAAAATAATTCGTTTGTTCTCTCTCTCTCTCTCTCTCTCTCTCTCTCTCTCTCTCTCTCTCTCTCTCTCTCTCTCTCTCTCTTTCTGTCCCCCATCTATCTAGGATCTTCTATTCAATTTACGAGCAAGGAAAATTTGTAAGATAAGCAGAAATGCCTAAAATTCCATCCTTGATAAATCCGTATTTTTTGCTTGTCCGGTTGGAGTGAAGCAAGGTGCCCTTGAGAGTAGTTCCATTTGTTATGTTTATTAATACTGTCGCAGACTATTTTCGCGCCCATAGCAAACATGGCATCCAAATGGTGACTGGAATATCTGAGACATTGCCCTTCTCTTCGCCGACGACATAGCTCTGTTGTCTACGACACAAAGCGGGCTACTAAACCAAATAGATTGTCTAGTGAAGATATCGAGAACTTAATTTAACGGTGAATACTGAAAAAACGAAATTATGGTATTCCGGCGAGGTGCCCACTTAGCTGAAGGAGAAATATGGCACATGTGTAATAATAGATTAGAAGTGGTAAACACTTACAAGTATCTAGGATTGTTTTCACGACTACATTATGTCTTAGTGCAGCTCTTGAGGAC